>CABEEJ010004535.1:0-24060 GCA_901482245.1 Timema douglasi
ATATAAACTTTATGTAATTCACCTTAAGAACCCCCCCTAATAATACCTTCAGCGTGTCACTCACTCTCTGTCATCCAAACAAACTCCGGACTGGGTAGTATTTATTCTCTGGGCATCTATCAAACAATTCAAATAATAAATTATTAATAAAACTATTAAAAAAAACACTTCTGAATTATACACAATGAATACAAATTTTGGTCTACTCTACTTCTTTCTTGATATATGGAGGCAGATTTAAAAGATTAGCCATTTGCAAACTCCCACCCCCATCGGTTACCCCTTTACACAAACTGGCCGTACCCAACAAAAAGTTAAACCGTTTAAATTTAGGAATAACACTTTAAAACAAATTTCTTCATATTTAGCTTAGAGTTCTTGTACAATTGGGCACTTACTCATTTCTCAGAATTTCCCCCACTTTGAGTGATAGTAAACATGTCCTAAGTTAAATGCATATTTCTAAGCTCTTAGCCTATAGTAACATAAGAAAACCCTACACAATGTGACCATAATCATTCCTGAATACTCTGAACTCATTAGTGCTTACAACCAATTGCTCATTAATACGTCTATAATCCCTTTGGAAAATAAATATACCCTACCCTCACAAAAATTCCTAAGAAAAGGGAATAGTTTTATTTACAAAATATATCAAAGTTTCATAATTAAGGCAATTATATATAATTGTTTTTTATAAAAAGTAAAAAAAACCTTTACTATGCTAAAAATATATATAAATTCCGGTTCTTAAGCACTTTACTTTTCACATGTTCCTTAAAGATAACTGTTAATTTTGGTTATTGTTCCGGTTCGTCTCCCTGCTTAAATAATAAATTTCTCATTCAATGCTGTCTGACATGCTCATGATAAATAATCAACAACTGTTGAGATTACCAAGGGTACAATATTTTACTCAATGTTTCTGTTGGAGAAATGCTGTTTTTATTTGGTAAAAAAATATGGTCTGTTGTGAAAAAACACTGGCCTTTTCTCGTGTCCCCTTCCATTACACCTTAAAGAGGTAAGGTTGGTCGTTGGGGCACACACTTGACCCTGAAAAATTTCTAGTTTTCACATTTTTACCCCAGCAATTAGGGGCTATGTTTTTATATAAAAAAAAATTGATTTATAAATTAGCATATGGGTTATATACCTATATATTGGTTACGTAAATGTTATAGGGATACAAAGGGTTGAATTTAGAAAATATGTACTCACATTTGTATGGGAGGCGAGCGAGAAATAATTTAAGATAAAAAAACAACCTAATACACTATGCCAGTATTCAAACCCTGATCTCTCAGTCACCAGTAGCCTAGTCTAACACGAGAATGACACCTTAAACAATTTAACCACTGATGCAGGTATTATTTTAATTTGCTAGTTTAACATATTTTACTGTTGGATACAATCTAATTGTAGTCTGTGTACAATCCTCCTGTATGTGAAATACATTTAGTAAGGGACAATAACCTTCTAGTTTGGATATAAGTGAGAAAAACAGAAATATATTATTAATAATACTTCAAGAAGGTGTTTAGCCGCCCATTACAAAATGCCGCATGTGTTGAAAAGAAAAATGTACTCTTTATTATTGTGTGCGTCATAGAAAATGGAGGTCTGTAAGAGTTCAAAGTTCAACTAAGCGCAGTGCTACCCGAATTGTTTAACGTGTAGACTCTTATTGCACTTGGTCACCTGTGAATGGGGCTGGGGTTCAAATCCCCGGCCTTGTGCGCTGAGAGTTTATCTCGATAATATTATGGAGGTGCATTTCTTCCACCACACCTCTTCACACAAACCAATTAACCTATATGTTGATTTGTTTTTAAAATGACATCTAATAGGTGTCAAATTTGTGGATTAAAACTAATTTTCCCGCATCAATGGTCGGATCTCGGAATGATGTATCTAGGGTGGTTTTATTTACTCTAAAATTCTACCCTCATCATCACTATCTGTTAGCAAGATTATTTATTAATTTATGAGTATGACCGTAACGTGTAAGATACAATGAGAAAAAAATTTAAATAATTTAACTCTCTCTATACTTTAACTGTACAGTCCGTCCTAATATAATAGATCCTTAAAAACCATAATTATGCTCGTTCTTTACGGATGTGAAGATTGGTCTCTCATTCTCTACAAAGAGAATACATTGAGTTTCTTTGAAAACAAGGCGCTGAGAAATATATTTGTGAATGAGAGGGATAAACAAATGAGAGAATGGAGAAAGTTACACTATAAGAACTTAATAGTTTGCGTGCATCCCCAAACATATGAAATATAATTGAGGGGTGTACACAGGCCGAGGTGGGATGGGCGTGTGGCACATCTGAACAATGACAGTCATGTACACTACACCTGGAAAATGACAGTCATGTACACTACACCTGGAAAATGACAGTCATGTAAACTACACCTGAACAATGAGTCATGTACACTACACCTGAACAATGACAGTCATGTACACTACACCTGGACAAACAAGACCTCTTGGTAGGCCGAGTAGTCGATGGGAGGATAATGTGAGAATATATTTGAAGGAGGTAGTGTGTTAGGTTAATGTTGAATGGCGAGCTTACGTTCTGGCGACCATGAAACTTTCAAGTACCTTAAGGCTGGAGAGTTAGTTGGCTAGTCTTAGATTTAAAAAAACCCTATGAAATCAAAACTTTACTGTACCAAGGTCAAATAATGCAAGAATCAAATCAGAATAGATTTGAAATGGAATGTTCTATTCCAGTGGTTGCATGGTTTTATCTGAGCAGTTTATACACCTGTGTGGTCAGTGTTAAAACTACTGTTACACTTAGAATTACATTATATATAAACAAACTTGGTTAAAGTTATTAGCAGGGGTAGCCAGCACGCATATTTTAGTGATACTGGGGTAGAAGTTGTTTAGATACACTGATAATCACACAAACACGTTTTTAAGAACAAACTTTCACTGTCCATTGATTTGATGTGGCCATCCGTGAAAGTGAAGGCTTGTCTTTAAAAATGTGTTTGTTTGTTTTATCTAAACAATTTCTACTCCAGTATCACTAAGATATGTGTGCTGGCTATCCCTCCTAATTTTAACCATGATCTAGATCAAGGTTCTTCAACTTGCGGCCAACAATAACATGTTTTGCGGCCCGCTGGCTCATGAACCATATACAACTATTTCAAGAGAAAATATGACAATTACATATACATATATTTTTTTTTACATAATCAGCTTATAAAATAGATATGTATTTTACGTTATTTTATAAACGATCTCTGCTTTTTACACAAAGAAAAGTATTACGTTTTCATACAAATGTACTATACAATGAAACGTCAAATAACAAATCTAGTATACAAGACAAATCGCGCTGCCTTCTGCTATGAAAAATCGATAAAAAAAAAAAGAGAAAAAAATAACAAGAGAACATTCATACTTCACAATATATAAAAAAATTCAACTGTTGGAGATGGGCCTAATCCTTAGTGTGAGTATAAGTGTATAAAAATAAACTAATAAGAATATTTTAATATTTATTCATCCCAAATAATGTCGGTATAGTATTGCAGCCCGTGAGTCAACAAGAGAGATAGAATTTGGCCCTTTGACATAAAAATATTAAAGACTCCTGATCAAGATAGTGCTCTTTTATAAATAACATATGATTATAAACAAATTGTGTATATTTTATGAAACAAATATGGCCCAGGGGAAGTTAAGAATTAATTCGTAATTCAGTTTGTGTTCAAAAAGATATTGTGCGAGGAGGTAAAGAACATACACAAAGTAATAAGGAAAGTCCAAATTCTAACCAAAAAAATATATATTTTATTATTTTTTACAAACAGGTCAACTGCATTTTCCAGAACCGCAACATTTCTCGACAACCTTCTTGGCCGATGGTGCTGGTTTGTGATTGGGAGTCCAAGGCCCGAGACTGGAGTGGGCGTAGAAGTCCATGGGATAGTTCTTCCCTTCATCGTGGAGCCACTTTGCCTCCCCCAGGGCCACCGCCCCTTCGTAAGGGGTGAGGAGTGGGACAGAAAATGCGTGGCCCCAGTCGATGGACAGGCGGGGACATGCCACCTGCACCCAGGCCCCTACGTTGGGGAAGAGACGCAACTTGTCAGGGAAGATTTCCGATAGAAGAACAATCACACTCTTTTTATGAAGGGTAGACAACTGCTCCTGGGACCAAAAAATAAATCAATAATCTCAGTGAAAATCTTGATGCAAGAATTTGAAATTCATGATATGTGAGAATTGTATTTTAGTGTTCTAAGCCTATCAAGTCATGATGAAAATGTATTAGTTGCAGGAATCAAACCATGGCCTAATTCTTTTAGCAAAGCGCCTTACTAACTATTCAGGTTATACACATGTGTACTAATTACTCTAATTAGGTAGGGACAAGATTGAATTTAGGGAAAGTGTACCCACATTTATATGGAGGGAGAGTGGAAATCTATTTTGGAAAACTACCCTCGATACACCCAACCAGGGTTTGAATCCTGACATCTTTGTCATCAGCAGTCTGGTCTAACATGATAATGATGCCTCAAGCCTAGTAACAGACTGGACGATACTCGCCAGATACTTATCGACCGCCGATGTTTACCGTGTGTCTGGATACAAGGAAACATCGCCCGAGTGTCTGGCGGCAAAAGATCAAAGAATGTTTCCAGTGTCTCGGTCTTCCACCTCCAATGGGAAACATCACTTGCTGTGGACCCACGCGCAAACATTTGGCGGACAATTTTTGAATTTAATCCAGTTGATTTATATTTCTCGTCCTAGTAATAATAATATTTAGCACCGCGCCTTACTACCCCTTCGGGTTATACGTTGTCTCGCTCTCATCCTAGTAAACAAGAGTTTCTTTTTGTACTATGGCGGTGATTTTTCTTACGGTTACTACAGATTGTGTTGCTATTTCAGCTCTAAAGTTTGTTTCTTACTTTGTAATATTGGGTGCTACCAAACAGAATACCTCTTCAAAATTCGGTTTCTTAATCCTTACAGAAATGGTTAAATGTGTACCCGTCATTCAACAATAGATCTGATAAGAAACCATTACCATAATTCTTCCCATCGTCTTAAAAACTTCTTTTTCCACCAAAGTATTTTTAACTTTGGCAACATTTAATTATAATAAAAACGGCAGCAACACCAGCTGTGATATGCTGATATATTGCGGAGAGGGTCGATGAAATGTAGTTTCTCGATGTGGAGGCAAAACTTCGGTGGAGACTTGTGTCCAGATACAAATTGGTGTATGTGCGGGCAATGTTGCAGAGTCACTGAATACTTGTATCTGGTGATTATCGCCAAGTGGGTACTAGGCTTTAGAGTAGACCATGTGGCCACTGAAGCAGGTCATGGTTTTAATGTAAAAGGCAAACAACCAATATTTAGTTAGACTTCTATTTTCACTGCTTGTTATAACCTGAAAGTGCTCCATGACCCTGGGGCTTCCTTGCCGGCCCAATGTCCCCAGTATGAGTCCAAATGTAGAGGCGCTGCTTGCGACCCTGATTGCTTGTCTTCTCGAGTCTCTCATTGCATCGTGTTCATAAACCTCTTGGGTAAACTTTTTCTCATATGGGTCATACCTGTTTGGAAACAAAAAACATCTTTAGAAACTTCCTAGTAGGACACAATAGGAGCAGTTCTCTTGCTAGGTTGCTAGTGTCATGTGTATGAGCAGGGAGGGGATTCTGGAATAGTTTTAGTTGGGCTTATTTTTACGTCTGGTTTTCCTCCAAGAAGTCGCAACCTTTTTAATAGTATCAGAAATATTAAAGTACATATTAGTTTACCAACCTATTGTATGGCAATTACTTGCCCTGCATAGGCCTACATATTTATCATTAATTTGTTGATACTGTCTTAACCTAATTAATACAATATTTAATTTTCCCATTTACACACATTCATATAATATATTACAAATGGGTTCAAAACCTAAAAAACTATAGGTAGGACCTATGACATACCTTATAAGGGATTTTTTTATATCTTAAGAATGCAAAAATCGCAAAATGTATAGCTACCTACTAGCATTAGGCTACAATCACAAAAAAAAATGCAGAGAATCCAATGATGCTTATCCAAGATTATTAAAAAGTGTCTAGCCCTAATAGGTAGAAAAATGTGGTGCTAAAAAAAGGATTATAAAAATACTTTTAAATTATCGATCCCTAATCATAACAAACAAAACCCATCTAAATGTTGCAGGTACAAATGTTATTGAAATATCTGTAAAATCACCTAGACCAAAGCCCTAAATTATAGTCTTCTAATGAGCTTCAATTATCTTCTATAGCGACCACACTTTGCTTTCTTTCGCAATAGACAAATTTCTTGAAAATGGTTAACCAATCTTTTCTTATCTGAACTAAAACACTCATGCATACTCACTAACAATTTTACATTAACCCACACAAACCGACATTAAACTGAAGTGTAAACACGTATTTGTGGCAACGCCCATTGGGATTCATATAACCTATCCAAATAAAATACCAGTAACAATCTATATTTTAAGGCTAAATAATGCATAAATATATTAATTTCCTTTCCAGTCTAGCTTTCTCATTTCGTAAAAGATCATGTATCAAACAATGTATTGGTCCACAATTTAAAATAAATATAGGCCTAGCTTAGTGTTAAATTATTAATGAGTTGCATTGAAAGTGTAATAGACCTATTGTATTTTATAGTAAGATGCTTACACACTGTTCCCTTACAAATTATCTAAGCTAGACCTAAGTTTGTGTCAACATATTAAAAAAACTTGGCACAAGAACCTTAGGTGTAGCCTTAGATAATTTGTATGATATATATGTGTAACTTTTCCTTGAAATGAATTAGCTTGAGGGTGATTCTGTTTGCGATTAATATATTGCCAGGGACAAAGTCTCACACAAAACTAAGTCCTGCATGATATAACCTCACTTCATTTATTGAGGATCATCCCTTTAGCAAAACTTCATGGCATCACTTTGTATGAAGGTGTATATACCTGTATGCTTTGACTTGAGGGTTGGCTATCATGGCAGCCTCCAGGTGAAAGCGACCGTCTCCCAGGTATATAAGCGCATCAACATTAGACATCACAGGAGCTGTGCACCCTAAAATCTCCCCAGGAGACAAAGGGCGGCTCTGAGGTATCGTCACTTGATAGCCTTCTTGCTCTAGTTCCAGAGCTACTGCCTGGAGCGTGGCGACAAACTGGATTGTACTGACCAGACCTAACCTCAATGTTGTTGGGAAATTGAGTCTGACAGTCTCGAGAAAATGCAGTGCGTCGATCTTAATATCTACAAATATGTAGAGAACTTTAATACCACTGGTTTGATCCACTGGTATAAGGCAACTGTGTCCGTAGTGAACCAGAAGATCCACGTTCAGAGCCAGTGCTGTGTAATCATCAATACAGCATGCCCCATAGGTAACGTCCGCCATAATAACTGTGTCAGCTTCTGTGAATTGCTCGATAATATCGGATATCGTGATGGCGAACATGAGCAGTCCTTCGGGCATTTGAAGAGCCACCCTCTTGGAACCCAGTTGCTGAATGCGCCATATCGTTTTATAGATCTCGAAATTGTAATTTTCCGGTAATCTCTGGATGGCGTTCAGCAGGCAAACATTTTGAAGGAGCTCGTCCGGAATTTTGTTAGTGAACTTAACCGACGGCTTGACAACTTTACGATCTGGGTTGGCTTTCACGACAATTACGTTGTCTTCTGTCATTCCTAATACTGATACCTAGGGTCTATATTAATTATTTATTTTATGCAATAAATATCTAAATTTGCTAACACGTATTAAATATAACATGTCACAAATTTCTTAATTATTATTATTAGCACCGCGTCTTACTACCCGTTCGGGTTATACGCATTTTTCTTAACGAAAAACAGGTTTTCATTACCACTTCACACTCTTAGAGCTAAATGGATCTATGAAATACATTACTACATAAATCAATTTGCAAAAAATATATAATCAGCAGATTTTTATTCTTTAGCACAGAACGGGTTGAAAAGCTCCACAGCCATAATAAACTAAGTATACATGACCAACATATGAAAAATGAATTAAACGAACACGGGAATATGTGTCTAAAAGAAATCATAGCTAGCACCAGAGCGCATGAATAGTTCTAAAATGTCTCATACAGAACGTTACAGAAAAAGAATAATTCAATAAAGTCTAATAGATAGCGTAAAACCACGACTATAGTTATAGTTTAAGATCGCCAAATTAAGTTGCAAATTTTTTGTATTTGAATTCGTGACAAGAAAATTTGTGACACGAGGACATGGTTTTTCTGGGATTCTATTTTGAATCCGGTGAGAAAAACAATCCTAAATAGCTGTAAAACTTGGTTCTTCTGAGAATTTAGATAACATTAACTTTTGAACTACATCACTCAAAAGAAAATATCTCTAAGATGCTGCAGTTTCTAAATTTGAAATTGTGACACAAACACTTGGAGGATTGTACACTAGCCCCCGTGGCTTCTTTGATGCTGACTAACAGCTCACAGCTGACAGTCAATATTTAGGTATATACCTAAATTTTGACTGTCAGAAGTGACCGCTGCTAAATACAGGTTTTTTTCAGATCATATGGTTCAGCGTACGGATACATAATTTGGTTTGATAAATTTTCAAAGCCGTCAGCTGTCAGTCAGCACCAAAGAAGCCATGGGGTTACTATAGTAATAGGTGCCAGCAGCAATCCTACAGGGATGTTGCACCTGGTTGTTTTTTTTTAAATATTGAGAAAATTAACTTTGTTCTTACATCACACATGAAAATAGCTCGATGGATCACCATTTTAAGGTGCCTACAGCAATCCTACATAGCTGCGGAACCTGGTTCTTCTAGAATTTTTGTTAGAAAATTAACTTTGTAATGACATTTGACTTGAAACCATCAGTCTAGGTTCGCAACTTTAAGGCGCCCCAATTTCCATAAAATGGAATTAAGTGAACTCTGTCTAATCTGTGGGGGAGGGCGGGAGGGGGGGTTCTCTATAGAAAAACACCTGTTTGCCTGATTCTACCCAACTATCTCCTGAACATATAAACTCTTGTAGAGCGACTAAATCTAGTTTGAAAATACTTACTTCATTAATTATTGATTGTAGCTCACCTGTTCTATATAAGCTCCCAATGTAAACGCTTTCGGTCCAACCTACAGCATTTGTAAATTTGAGCGATGAGCTAGTGTACATAATATTTAAACAAGGAATATAAAAGTTATTACCAGGGAAGCCTAATTTGACATACTCATAATATTTGTCCCATGTCGCTAGATAACCTAGTAATAAGAAAAAAATAATGTTAATAAATGACATTAAAAAACCGTAAAATTATTTCAGTGAATAAAATTATAATACGATCTGAATAATACGGCAGGGAAATGTTTTATTAAATAAACCACCTTGGTGGCGTAGTTGGCTAACGCGCTAGTCATGTTGAGCTCGACTGCTGAGGACGGGGAGATCAAGGTTCGGATCTCGGTTGGGTGAACTGGGGTGGTTTTCCCTAAATGGTATTCCTTTCTTCCTCCACGCAAATGCGGGTTCACTTCCTCTAATTCAACCTTCCCAATTCCTAATCTTATCTTATCAGTAATATTGTACTGATACTGCTGTCTTTCATTGTTTTGTGTATTCATCTAAAAAATTCTTTAGATTTTGTTAAACTTTATTTCATGTTAAAATGTTCATAATGTCTTATTAATCTGTTAAAATTTAAACCTATATAAAACTACAAATTCTGTAAAACCATAATCCTTGAAGTGAGCTATTGCTCTTTGGATCATGTAAGTAATTTACTGAATTAATTAAAATTTATATACAGCAAATGGTTGATTTTATACTACAATCCTCACTAAGTGTGCTCGCCAAATAGACACTAAGTGTTACAGTCTCTACCAAGTGTGCTCTTGACGCAATTTATAATATAGAAATTGTGAAACCTTAAATTTGACGATCTATAGGGCTATTTTCGTGTTAAATGCAACTCAAAGTTAAATTTCTTAAAAGTCTCAGAAGAATCATGTAGGAGCTTTTTATTCATCAGATTTAAAACAATTCCATAAAAACATTGTTCTCGTTTCACAGATTCAAATTTGAAATTTTGGTACCTTAATTTAGAGATTAAAAAAACTATTTTTTTTTAATGGTTTTGTGCTATCCATGAGACGTTTTAGAAGTATATTTACTATATGGCCTATCTATGAGACTTTTTAGAATTATATCTGGTTTAAGGCGCTACCTATGATTACTTTTTTAAACTATACTTGCACCTAGTGTAATTTGTTTTTAATGTTGGCTAAAAACAGTTTATTCTTATTATGAATGTGGAGCTTTTCAACCCGCTGTTTTTGTTTTGACCGCGTATACAGGTTAAAACTAATTTTGTGAGAATTATACTTTAAAAACTTTTCTCTTTTATTAAAAATGAATTGTTGCTCGGTAGAAGGCTGTTTTACATCTACAACTAATTCTAACCTTAAATTGTTCCGTTTTCCAAAAGACATGGCCAGGTAAATTGTGGCTGCCAGCCATAGTTGTGCTATTGCCACTATTTGGACACCTTGTAGCTTTTTTTTTTAACAAATATTTTTAAATACAAATTTCTTTAATATGTTATAAATTCATGAAAAAGTTAAACATAATTTTTTTCAACAAATTTTTTCAATGAGAAAATAATGCAGGGCATGAACCATCTTTGCTTATTTGGTTCTAAAAACACATTCCTGGGCAGACACCCAACTAAGCTGAAGAGGGTTGGCTTGGGATGGTGTAGTTATTACTCCTTAAAAGATAATTGTTAATCAATATGCCTATTATATTTAGCAGCATACAAGAGCTTAGCTCATGTCTTTTATTTGTAGTTCAATCCCAGGTCCCGGCACAGATTTATCTGATTACCAAACCCTTCCTTCACCTCTGACATGACATCTTGTGAATGTGGGGAATGCCAGGCCTCCACCGTGGTTCGGATTCCACGTTAAACTGTAGGTCCTCCATTTCATCTCACAATCACCCTACCATTTACACATTAGCGTAAGTGTGTATAACCCGAACGGGTAGTAAGACGCGGTGCTAATAATAATAATAATAATACATTGTCATAGGCCTATGTACAAGAGTTCAAATACTTAAGTCATTGATATCAGTAATAGTAAAGCAGTTTTATAAAACTGACTTTAACTTTATTTCAAGGCTGTGTGTTTACTATCTAGGTGACCTATTGTATCCATCATAAATTAATTTAGAAAATATATCTTTAATTTATATAATTTTAACAATTTTTATTGTTTAGAAACAAACTGTGGGTGGAGTTTTCCCGTAATCCTCGGCTGATGGACGGCCGCAACCAGCCAGTTAATGCCTACATGTGTTCGAAACATTTTGAAAGCAACCAATTCCGAAGAGATGACAGGCAAAGTCTGGGTTACAAAGCTGTCCCCACGATATCTGTTGGCTCCCCGTTGATACCTGTCTCCGAACCTCCAGAGCCCCCGGATTGTCCGAATGATCCACTAACCTCCCACAAGTATGTACCGGTAACTAAGTATTAAGGGTTTGATTTCCAGACAGGGTGTGTTAATGTTTTCCTAAACTTTCTCCAGTTGAGTGTTAGTGTGTTTCACTCCATATTGTTGTCTTAGGTTAGATGGTCTATAGCTAATTAAATCACTAGCATGAAATACTTAAACTCCAGGGATTTATTCCTGGTTGGACCGAAAAAATTATCTTTGATCAAATTTATAGAAGGTGACCTGGCGGTCTAGGGATAAGGTGTCAGACTTCTGTGCTGGCGGCCGGGGTTCAATCCTTGGTCCCGGCACAAATTTATCTGATTACCAAACCCTTCCTTCACCTCTGACAAGACATCTTGTGAATGTGGGGAATGCCAGGCCTCCACCGTGGTTCGGATTCCACGTTAAACTGTAGGTCCTTCATTCCATCTCACAATCACCCTACCATTACACATTAGCGTAAGTGCGTATAACCCGAACGGGTAGTAAGACGCGATGCTAATAATAATAATAATAAATTTATAGAAATGAATTAACGTTTGCAGAACTGTTGTTTATGTGCTAGAATTACGTTAGTTTTTCAGCCTCTTAGGTTGGTACACCCAGTTAGCTCAAAAGTTGCACACTCTTAATCCCAAATAAAAAATAAGTCAGTTAAGTATTTAGGTCCTACCCATTTAATTTTGATTCTCCTGCCCATTTATTATTTCTATGAAATTTTTTTATATAAATTGACCTTTATTTCCCTAGTATTTGAACGGCTATTTTATAACTTGGTAATAATCTGAGTAGTATTTTTCATATTTAGTTTTGCTTACAAATGACCAAGTGCTTCAAAATACATGCCTAATTTTAATATTATGTTTCCAGAGTCATAGACTTTTTTTATTACATGTTTATATATAGAAGGCAATATTGTGTGAAAATATATTATCTCAGCATTTTTGCTTTATTATATTCTAATGGACTCCTCTTTATGTGTAATATGTACCCGTTGCCCCCGCCTCCCTTCCCCCCAGGGACCTCAACTGGGTCAGTCCAGTGACTTCACTCACATCATGATTAGCCCGGCAGCTTAGCATGAAAATGTGAACACCCGACAAACGCACCAAAGTTTTTCCACATTTTACTCAGGGTCATAGTTTTAAATTTTTGATAAGAACCACCTCCTTTGGCAGCCATCTTGAAATAAAAGTATATTATCAATATCTCGGCTTTTTAAATCACTTGCATTCCCTGATCCTGAAAATGTATATTTACACACCAAGATGGTGATCCTAAGGGCTTTAGAAAACGAGATATTGGTAATATACATATATTTCGAGATGGCCAAAATAAAATTCAAGATGGCTAACTGAGAAGGTGGCTCCTATCAAAAATTGAAAGCTATGGCCCTAAGTAGCATGTGAAAAAAAGGTGTTGCTTTTGTTTCGTGTGTCCACATTCACCTCAAATTTGTCGTTGTTGTCATACTAGACACAATTTTTAAATGAGTTTAACATTAATTATAGTAAAATAAAATTGGATGTTATAATGTTTACTAGGAGTAAACAGAGCCTCAACTCTGCTTTGAAAATACCAGCTTCAACATTTCTTCAATAATAACAAAGCTTAGCTATTAAAAATATTGACACGTAAAATAATCAATTAATATTAATTTTATGCCATTCTGTTCTATTTTGTACATTACAAAATTTTTTATATATAAGGGCTATTAATATTTCAACCTTTCTTTGAATGTGGCTCACGATGAAAGTGGAGTAGAGAGCTTGCGCGTACGCAATTACATCACGTAATGTGTTGTCTCTCCTCACACCACGAGTTTGGCCATCTTTTGTTTGTTATAATTGTCTTATGAACGAGTAAACATGTGTTCCGCAATCGATGCTACCACTAGCTACGGGATTCTCGCTGTCAGGTTGGGTTTTTTTCATGTTGAGAGCAAAACTGCTGCTCAAAGTCATTGGAGAATGAGTACAGTGTACAGTCCAAACTTTATGAGTGAAGGATGTGTCAGAGAGTGATGTAGAACACTTATATATGGGTGAACTGACGTGCACAATGAAGGTGGTCAGGGTCGGCGAACATTGGTCACTCATGAACTTGTTCAAAATGTTGACCTGAAAGTTTGTGAAAGACGTCACTTCACAATTTCAGAGTTTTTGAGTGATTTTCTCCATATTTCTTGAACAGTACTGTACGAGATCATTACAAGTAGGCTAGGCTACCACAAGTTTTGTGCAAGATGTGAACAAAATGCAGGGAATGGGATCAGCTTTGACATTCTTGCAGCATTACAGCAAAGCTGGGGATGGACTTGACCATGTAATTATGGGTGATGAAACGTGGGTTCAATCTGCTAATATCAAAGCAGTGAATAACACACATTCACAAAACAAACCCAAAAGGTTCAAACAAAAAGCTTATGGCAACCATTTTCTGGTCTAGGAATGACGTGCTTTCGACAGACTTCATGGAACCTGGAACCACAATAATAGCAGAAAGGTACTGTGAGACACTAAAGATAATTGTGTAGGGCAATTTAGAACAAAAGGCGAGGTATGCAGACGTCAGGCGTTGTGCTCTTTCACAACAACACACGAGGGTTGCTGGACCAATTTGGTTGGGAGGTGTTTGACCACCCTCCACATAGCCCAGACCCGACACCAAGTGATTATCACCAGCTTCATCCACATGAAAACATGGCTGGGACTGCAGCGTTTTAATAACAATGAGGAGTTGAAGGATGGCGTCCAATTATGGCTGAGCTCTCAGGCAGCAACCTTCTTTTGACACAGGAATACAAAAAGTACGTACCCCGATACGAAGTGTCTCAATTCATGGGATGTTTATATTTAGAAGTAGCCTGAACCTGTTGGTGTTTATTTATGTATTATCATCATCATCACCACCTCGTCTTACTACCCGTTCTAGTTATCCGCAATAGATGTATAAGTTATATATAGTATAACTCGAACCGGTAGTAAGACGTGATAATAATAATAATTGCATATATATATATATATATACACACACACACACACATACATTCATTGCCTGTTTTTTTAACAGTCCACTAGATGAACAAATAAAATATTTTATAAATGATTTTAGTGCATAAAGTTAAGTAAAATAAAATAATATTCAAACTTCGATTCAGTTTTGAGAATATTTCACATAATTGTTTCTTTTTACTTTTAAGTGAACAAGTGGACCTTGGCACATCCCCAATGTTTAACCAATGTCTTTTTGTTATTTTCACTTGAAATTGGTTTTCTTGGGAATTTTGTAAAATTATATGTTAACATCCTAGAGAAACTTACCAAGGTCCCTGATAAATACATTGTACACTGTTGCCATTTTGTACAGCTTTCCGCACCTGGAGCCTCCGGTGTTTCTTGACGAGGACACTGTGCGAGATTTGTTGACCTGGGACACGCTCGTCCCCATTATCGAGGGGGCCATGAGGGCGGCCTCTGACAAGAAGACCGTCTCTGTAGTACAACCTCCACGCACCATAATGCCTGTACCAACCACAGATGGGTACGCACAGTTTCCTAAGGTCATTTACACTTGGGACAACTTCTCTATTTTAATAATACTAATGACTATATTCTTACCATTTTGGGAAAGCCACATTTTACAATTTTTATATGATTCACAATTGGTATATAAAATGATTCACATTAAAAAAAAGGATTTGAATCGTTTCTAGTTTTTCCCTTCCACATCTCAATATCTTTTTGTTTTATATATTTAAAAAAATTATCATCGCGTCTTACTACCCCTTTTGGTTATATGAAAATGCAATTAATTATGTTAATGTGCCAGAGAAAAGGAATTTGAATTTATAGGAAGTGTATTCGCATCTGCTTGGAAGGAGAGTGTAAAACAATCTAGAAAAACCGTCCTCACTATCCCTAGAGTTATGCGTTAAAACATGCTAACACTGATGTGGGTCATATTTGATTATAAATGTGTGTTGAACACGTTCTCTGTCAGGAAACTTTAGCGGAGATGGTTTGTAAGCCTTTAATTGACTTTGAACCACACAAGTTTTTCCTTCTCATAAAATCAACCTAACTATAAATGAACAATCTTTGAATTCTTTTTTATTGTGGAATGTTTTAGTTTCCTGATGACGATGCCAGGGTTCAGTGGTGGTGACAATGCCTTGGCGTGTAAAGTTGTGACTGCATTTCCAAAGAACTCTGACAAGGGCTTGGCCACCATCAACGCTACCATCTTGCTGTTTGACCCAACTACTGGGAGACTTGCCATGGTGAGGTACATGACACTTCTTCAACAACATTGTCTCGAATACATTTTAAAACTAGATAAAATTTAAATTAAACAAACCAAGAAATTGTTTTTCAAGTTTCATTAAACTCATTACTGACATTGGGTCTAATTTTCATAGAAAGAACCTTAGTCGACAAATAGAAAAGTTCAACTTGTATGTATTAATAGTGAAGTCATGTGATTTGCAGTTGTCACTTTTGATATAGAGGCTATTATCAATATCTATAAATAGCAATGATAATATAGTATAATGTTATCAATGGTGACCACAACAAAATATGTTTGTGTTTTGCAAAAAGGCTATTTTTATGAAACTTAGACTGTAGCATGCATGTTAATGAATTGACCGGTTACTAAATGTGTGCAAGTGCTCGGAAATTCAGCAAACTTGACAATGTTTTCTGCGGTGTCAGATCATGGAAGCTAATGAGGTGACAGCTTGGAGAACGGCTGCAGCGTCCGTGGTGGCTACCAAACACTTGAGCAGTGATACCAACATTCTGGCCATCTTGGGGTCTGGCATTCAGGCCAAGTCTCATGCTCTGGCCATGGATAACTCTTTCAACTTCAATCAGGTCAGAATTACAGCTTTTGCCATAAGTCATTTTGTAATAATGTACCCTGTAAGGTAGCAGGTCCAACTGGTACTATTCCACTATTGTAAAATTATAAAATTGTGTAATAGTGTATAGTGTACATAGTATTATATTCCAACATAGATCCGAGTATGGAGCCGTAATCTGTCATCAGCGCAGAGCATGTGTGAGTTCTTGAGAGAGTATGGTACGGAAGTGGTGGCCTACGAGAGTGGGGAGGAATGTGTCAAGGACGCTGACGTCATTGTGACAGCTACCTATGCCACATCTCCCATCCTCCGGCTGGCGTGGGTGAAGCCAGGGGTGCACATCAATGGTACAAGGACACAAAGCCATACATACAACTGGCCACTGGTTCATTTTGGTTGGGTTTGATTTGGGATACTCATCAACTTTTTTTTTTTTTTCAATTTTGAACCTAGTCAAAAATATGCTGCCATTCTTTTAATCCAAAAGCATCCTTTATTAAATCTTAGTTCACCCTTCGACAATACATAACAAATGTTGTACCTTTTAGGATGACATAGTTAAATCGGTATGTATCAAAATAGTTTATAATCGCCACTACACATTGTGCACTTAAACACTCAGCTTCAAAAATGTTATTTAAAAATAGATTGATACTAATAATACTTATAGCCAAAATGATTGATTGATTGGAATAGTCAAACCTATAGCTGCGAATAGTTCACACATGTTTTAGAGACTATGATTATAGGCTTCACAAAGGTTTTATAAAGGTTGGTTTAGGGGTCAATACAGTAAAGATATTGATGAGGAAATAATGCTTGGTGTGTTTGTGGCCAGCCATTGGAGCAGGGGTGAATCACCACAGCGAGCTGGACGAGCATTTGTACAGACACTCGGTAATCTACACGGACACTATGGCCTCGGCCAAGGTAGAGCTGCAGGGTTTGGCAGAATTTGGTGTCAAGATAGAGGGTGAGATTGGTGACATTGTTGCCGGGCATATCACACCAAACAGGCGAGACATCACGGTGTTCCATTCTCTAGGTGAGACCAACATTATATTGTTTAAAATAGGTGTAAACAAAGTTTCGAAAAAATAGCACGGCTTTGACGATTTGAAAGCCTCGCCAATAAAAATCTACCTTTAAATTACATTATCAACTGTTTTCAGCCTTTGCTCAGGTTAGTTTGGAAAATGCCTCTATCCTTCCATCACTCTTCCTTCTTTTATTTATTCCATTCTGCTCCTCTCTATTTTATATGTTCTGTTATCTACTCTTCCCTACTCTTTCTTGGCCTTCCTTGCGTTCATTTTTCTACATTTTTTTCCAGTATTTTCTTTTCCATCCTCATTACATGGCCATACCATCTCAGTGTTGCTCCCTCTACTATCAAATGTACTCCCTGTACCCCCACTCTTTCCCGAATATCTTCCGTGAAAAGAATAAATTGATAGATTTGAATTCTAGCCCGAAAACTTTTGGGAAACAGCCAATCCCGCTCGAGCCTCGGGAATGGGAAATTTCAGGACATTAGGGTCCTTGCCACCTCTCTTTTTTGTCATTCGTCCCTACCACCTTCGTCTACTGCCTTTTACTCCTTCCTTCATAATTTCCCATCCAATGCAGAGTGAAGCCATTGCTGACTTCCTTCATGTTGCTCCCGCTCCATTTAGTCTTGCTCAGACCCACTCTACGCCCCTTTCATCCATTTTGTTCACAATCTCCTCCACTCTTCCAGTCAGTGTTCAAATGTTCAGACTCCCTATTTGTAGCTGTCAACACTTTTTCTAATCTGGCATTTTACTTTGTTTTCTCGAGTAGCCTATATTTGTTTGTTTTGACCATCGGTTTACTAAGCCTGTTGTGGACCTTACAATATCTACTTGAGAATAGGCCACACTTATTTCCTAAAAACTGTTTTATAAAACCTATGTGTTGCCTATATTCCACCCTAAGATCGAATGTTTTACCTTCAAGGTGCAATGGAAGGGGACTATATAAAAAGCCAGAGTTTTTTTATATCAACATTTTTTTCGCTCAAAATAAATAAAAAATCACTCTAGTAGAAATATAGAATTTGATTTTCTTCACATGGTGACCTCAAAATTTCTTGAGTATCTGTCAAGGGTTCTCTGGAATTTAATGACCCAACCTTTTTTCTCGTCATTTAAAAAGTTTGACGTCTAATACTACTATGCTCATGACACATATTCACCGTGTGAAGAAAATTATACTCTATGATTGTACTGGAGTAATATTTGATTTATTTTGCCATAAAAACTGCAAAAACACTGACCTTTTTTCGCGTTCCCTTCCATCCCACTTTAAGGACTGCATGTAGAACTTTATATTGAAATAGTTTGTCGTCGCCAAAACAGATTGTGCTCTTAGCTGTTTAGCTTCAAAAATGTTACTTAAAACTAGCTGGACCTTGATTAATAATAATACAACTTTAAGTTAAAATAGCTGCTGGGAAGAAAGTCAAACCTTCTACAGTGGCTACTATTATTTTTCTCAAATGACTTTTGGTTGCTATTATGCCATTGTGACAAGGATATAGTGCATTTGTTTATTCATTTATTTTTTTAAGGAAAACTCTCTTTTTAATTCATGAGGTATTTTATTGTACGTATTTGTAAGAAAGTATAGGAAAGGTGTATGTTCTATCCACCTTTCTTGTACCTCCTTCCAAATATGTTTATCAATTTAGAATATTATACCTTTTTTTTTATTATACTTCACTTTTAAAAACCTGATCAAATATTTTAATTTTTTTCCATGAAAATATTACTTTTAAATCTCAACTTTATTTTACAAACTACTGTACCGAAATAACACATTGTAGATCATGATTAAAAAGGCTGTGTTCTACACTTTGGGATATTTATGGGAGGATTATTAGCTTTGGTTTTTATTCTTTCTATTCGACCATCCTTGAATTTTTGTCTTGTAATAATACACATTGCAATCCTTAAATAAATAAACCAAATGTGTAAAGAAAAAATATTCAAATTATAAAGCCATTTAAAAAAGTCGAAAACTATTGAATGTAGAAATAAAATTCTCTCCGGTTTCTAATAGTAAATTTAATTTCAAATCCTATGGTGTTAGGTTTTAAACTTTCTACATAGTTACTTTGGTTCATATAGTTTTAATATTTGAATGGATGTTAAGTGTGTGTGTGTGTGTGTGTGTGTGTGTCAGAAGAAAAACAAGAGTGAGGTGAATGCCATTGGAATGAGATATCTAAGAAGTTTATGTGGAAAACCTCGACTGGACAGAGTCAGTACTGAATGGGTGCTGAAGGAGTGAGGTTTGAAAGAGAATCCAACAGGTCGATGTGAAAGAAGCACCTCACGTTGGTTTGGACATGTGTAGAGGAACAGTGTTGATCGATCGAGTGACAAAGTAAATATATGCAGGTAGAGTGTGTGGATCAAAAGGAAGTGGTAGGTTATGTAAGACGTAGTTACATGTTGTAGATGAATGTGTGAACAAGAGAAACGTTAAGAGTTTTAAGAATAATAATGCTCGTATGGATGTTGTTGAAGTGAAGGAGTAGGGAAGTGTGGCGAAAGTTAGTGAGGATGGATTAAGTATGGAGGTTTTTTTTAAAAGTTATACTCACAGTTTCTTGCCTTTTCCATAAGGGAATGGCGTGATAGCAATGTATGTGTTTTTAAGTGTACTAAATAAATTCCTACTTTTTGAAGAAATAACACTATTTTCAATAATATTTGGTTATGACTGATGTATTGACTATGTAATATTTGTTCTTTCCAGGGATGGCTGTGGAAGATGCCGTTACAGCAAAACTAGTTTATGATAAATATAGAGTCAATCAGCAATCAGAAGATTTTCCCAAAGCACAGACATGAAGTTATCAGTGAATATCGGGATATAATTGTACGCTCGACAGAAAACAGGACATTACAAAAACAAACATTTTGTTTTTGGCTGACAGGAACAAATATGGTGTACAAACATTTATTTAAATTAATAAATAAGTTTATTATAAAATTAGAATCTTCAATTTTATCTTTGGTATTTAACATTCACTTTATGAGCTGACATTATATAAGCACAAGACTTATAGACTGATTAAACTCTTAAAACACATACAACACTCAGCCCCATAACTCTACCCCCTATTAATTCACCACTGTGGAAGGGAAAACTCAACATCTGATCTCATTCGTGAGGAAATCAATTCTTACACATTCATATAATTTAAATATAGGGGTAGATAGAACTAACACTTTTGCATCATGCCGGAAATCTAATAAAAATTCCGATATTATGTATTCATTTTTCTTAGCAGAAACCAAAAACAAACTTGTAGATATTTTGTATTAAAAAAATATATGGAAGCCTAAAAAATGTAATATTAATTTTAAATGTGAACACTAAACAAATATTGTAGGTGGTATGGAAGGGTTGTCCTTTTGCCCGCAGTTGTAGATGCAGGGAAAGAAACTACTTCCCCTGACACTATGCGATTAGCCTTGCTTCCCCCACTCTTCCGTCATGGCCTTCAACATTTCATTTTACCTGGAATCGCCGGTAAGGGATAACCCCACCAGCTTAAAAATAATACGCCCAGGCAACTGGTCTTGTAGGCATCATGCTGACAGTTTTAGCACTGCTTTATGCCATCCATTTATTCATTGATATAATGATTGCTGACTTAAGGCTTATGTTATTATAATTAAATTTTAGTGGTATTGTGCCTGACACTACAATTTCAACAAGCTTATCAAAGATTGGGTAAAGTAAGGTGAATTTTAATCAAATGTAGTCCTTGGAGAAATAATGAAAAACTTCAAATAGGCCAGTTTCAGAGCAGAAAAATGTAATTATCAAATTGTAAAAAAAAATCAGAAAGCTGTAAATTGTTTTGAGTTCTTTATTTTTTAATATGGAAAGAGCCTAACAATAACGAACATGTCAAAATAAAAGTATATATTTGGCTTATAGCTCGGAAACTATTGGCTCTATAAAATTATATCTCAAATAAAATATTTTTATTTTTAATATGACTTCAAATTAACAACAATAAGCTATTTCGTATCTCAAATAGTTGCATATGATCAAAAGTGGAAATTCACGCTTCTGTAAAAATACCTCCAGTCATTTTCACGTGAGAATTAATGTCAAATAAGTGCCATAGTTATGCAATCCAGTGTTTCATAACCTTGTAAGGAGAATACATGTGTTCAAATCAGGGTACTTGGTTCACTTTTTATTCTATACAAAAGCCTTTTAGTTAAATGTCCCAAAGTCACAAATATTACAGTATTTGTATTAGGTTTTGTTTGCTTCCAAATTCCCTGGGTTTTACTGGTAGATGGCAGCCTTTCAACCAGGCCTAAGACCAGTAATTTAACACTTGACTGAATGTATGAATGTTAAAATGAATGGATTATAAGAAAAAATGTAAACATTTAGTTACTATTTGTATTTTATATTTTTATATTATTTCCTCTTATGTTCATAATTTTTTCCAAGATTAGGATTCGGATTCGAGATTTAAAGGTAAATTGGAGTCGGATTTGTAAAATAGTGAATTTGATCCAACTCCAATTTTTGGTTGACTATGAAGCATCACACTGGTTCTTTTTACTTTCATGGTAATCATCATTTAATTTGAGGGGCTGTGTTCAGTTAGGGCCCTGCGCACCCTCCAACAGTGTAACCACTATTGAATTAATCTTTGGGCGTCGATTGGAACACTACGGATTAATTCCCTGATATAATATTGCTGTGATGATATTTAGGTTGTCTATAGCTCCGTGGTCGAGCGCCTATCATCACTGTACGAAAAAGATACCGTTTAACCAGCTGTTAATTGCTCCATGGTCGAGCACTGATTAAATCGCTATATTTAATTGAATTTAAAGAAAGAGGACTGTTGATGGCTGTTTATTCACATACGGTTTATTTAAATGACATCTGTTAATCACTTATACATACTCCAATTAAATGGTTTATATTAATGCACACTTGTGATAACGTAAATTATTGTATTCTGTGTTAGTCCCTGACTGCGAGAGCCAGTGCTAGATTTGTGCGTCCCTAACTGTGTTACTTGTGTGAGCGTGGGGGCGGGGATGGCTTAAACATATGCACAACAGCTTATATGTGACATACCCCTTGCCTTTCTCTCCCCTCGTCAAGTGTAAAAACTAACTAATAGAAAAAGTCCTGGCGACAGGTGTTGTAAAGGCTAGCTTCTTATTGGTATAGGAAATTGGCGTCTTTTGCCAAATACTGCGGAATTGTTCCTTTGAACAGGAAATATTGTATACAAAATATATTTTAGTGGTGAAATCCTTTAACCATTATTTCTGAAAATCGTGTTTTTCTTCATGGATGAATCTTAAGAGGATTCTCTAATTCAAACCAATAACATTACAACAGGAACCACCAATCGTTGAGTAGCTCCTCAGGGTTAAAGTAATGGGGGATCACTTGACAATTAATTGAATGTCCTCTTCAATGTATGTTTATTCAAATCTTATTACTTTTATTCTCAAGCAGTGCAGTTATTTTGGGAAATTTTATCCTGTATAATTCATTTATTATTTCTTACAACGGTTATTTGTCCAAATTTTACAACTTTAATGTGGGTATTTGTGTCATTTATACTGTTCATAAAAATCCATGTATTCTTTAATGAAAACTAAACTAAAATGAAAACAATTATATCTGATGTGACACAAAGATAATCATCCCTTCTTTGAAGATTTATTGGTAGTTACTAGATTTTACAAATATAGGCCTATTTTATTTTAAATTTTAGTCGGGATGTCCAACCAACTATATTTTAAAATTTCTTGACCTCTCCAGGTTTTCCAGCAAAAAAAAAAGTATATCACAAACATTATTTTAATACAATCACAAATGAGTATCTAATAATATTTTTAGACACACATACATTCTGTAAACATGTATTTTAAGGCTAAAATATTTCCACCCAACGGAACGAGCTACTGTATAGTGTGATCTAACTTAGATTTCAATTGCGCTCATATTATTATTGAGACATTAAAAGATTGTGCGTTACACTGGTACGGTGCAATTTTAAATTGTTGCAAGAAAGATTTTTTAGTGTCTTCTTCCAATAACATACAATAATCGAATTCACACACGTGTGTAGCCATAATTCAACTTTGGCTAAAGATGTACACTAGAGGGGTGGAAAAACCACACAAAAATCACATGTTGACCGAGTAGAAGCTCACTGGGAACGACTTGTGTTAAAAGAATCATCAGCGTATATTATCTGGAAGAATATGTTATTTTCACATTTGTAGATAAAAGTTGAGTATTTTTTTTGGTGAGTATGCTGTAAGAAATTCCAGAAATTTGATCAAAATTCCCCGATTTTTCTCTGACCAAGTAATTCCCCTGACATTTCTGTTTTCCAGGTTGCTGGACATCCTGTGTGAGTTTACAAATATGTTAAAAGAGTGAAATAATAAATGACAGGCTCCATAATCTTGTAATTTTTTTCCTATACCATCATCCTGCATGTGTTACTTTTTTGGGTATGAAATAAACAAGCGATTAAAACACATTTAAAATTATATTTTTTACAAAAATACCAAAAAG
Organism: Timema douglasi; assembly: GCA_901482245.1. NCBI lineage: Eukaryota > Metazoa > Arthropoda > Insecta > Phasmatodea > Timematidae > Timema > Timema douglasi. Next base: position 24,053 of record CABEEJ010004535.1, read on the forward strand.
TAATGAAG
>CABEEJ010004535.1:24096-62765 GCA_901482245.1 Timema douglasi
CAGATTGGACTATCTACCAAGGTGGGTATAAGTTGAAAAATGTTGGGAACCACTGCTTCACACCATGTGGCCGCAAAGTGGTTGAAAATAATGTGAATTGCCTTTGTCCAGTGACAGAAGTATGAAGTGTAAAAATTGTGTTTCTATCACTCTTTACTGTACCGTGTTCCATACATCATACATACCTAAAAGATTAATAAGAGGTTTTCTTTTAAGAGCAGTATAAATAATACTTTGATATGTCAATAAATCACTTTATTATAATATGTGTATAATATTGCCATTGGTGTATTCATCACGGTTAAATTGTTTCTGTTGTTCACACAATCTTCATTCCTTGGATGCTTTCTTCAAGACTCTGCAATTTGAAATACATATGGTTATCAAATTGTTATTTTCAGATTACTGTTGTATGCATTATGTACTAATTACGCTGAGGTACTAGGGACATGGTTAAATTTAGAGGAAAATCATCCACGTTTCAGTAGAGGGAGAGTGGAAAACCATTTCAGGAAACCCACAACCGATACACCCAGCTGGGATTCGATCTCCGACTTCTCTGTCATCAGCAGCCCAGTCTATCGCAAGAGTAACTCCTTAGGCCATTCACCACCGGAGCCGGTGTTATCAAAATTACATTTTCATTTGTTGGGAACATTCAAGACTAGTAAGAGGGAATGTAAAGTTAGTAATCGGCCTTCCCCCAAAATTAGAAGAAAATGAAAAAGTTAGAGAATGACAGGACACATTAATTCAAACTGTTTCTGTCTTCTGTTCTCCTCTTTCAAAGTTTCCTTAATATTTGTTTAACCCGCTTCAGTGGGTGCAGGGTCTAATGCGCTACTCTCACAACAGACTAGACTGCCAATGACGAGGATATCAAGGTTCTAATCTCATTCGGGTGTACTGAGGGTGGTTTTTCTCATCTACCTCCACACATATGCAGTTACACTTCATATAAATATAACCTTCTTAATCCCTAAAACCATTAAGAGTAATTAGTACATAAGCACATAGCCCAAACAGCTAGTAAGATACGGCAAGCTAAAAAAACCTTTTGTTTAGATTATATCCTACAAACACTCAAACATGTTCGAAACTTTGAAAACTTTAAATATTCACTAGCATTAATTTTTACTCGAAATTAAAATGTTTTAATCTAAACTACGCATTTGTGTTCAATTTTTGTCATTCTGTGCTGTTATTCACACCACAAATTAAGGTTCGCCTGACAAGAATTTAAAATAATTAAATTAATTGCTGTGATAGTAACTAATCAGCTTAAGAAAGAAAATGTTAAAAATGTTTGCATTGTAACATTTTGTAAATTATATGTGATTCTGAAAGTTACAGCTTTTTAAATATTTGAGCTTTGGTTTGACTCTAGTAATATTTAATATTATCTGATTCAACATGACACATTCCTAACTACAAGAATGTTATGAACAACCTGAAGTCACCACACCGATATTGGACTGAACAATATGTAGCTGTCAACCATTTACCTATGTCTGTGTTGTTGTTTTTTGTATTTCTTAATATGTAAAAGGAATATTTTTGAAAATTTAAAACTTTGTGTCGCTGTGAAAGTGATCAGAAGATGCAACTGTGAAGAAACAAAGTCTTGATATAAATCTCCTTCCTTCCATATCATATTACAGTAGTACATTGTTTTATACACTAATATAACATTATCTTATACTAAAAATCTAAACTGTTCAAAAATTAACCGTGTTAAACTTAATTTTCCAACTATATGGTAAAGTACTGCACTCTTTATTAGAAATCCAAACTACTGTATTCATTCAATTCTTAGGCAAACCTTTTTATTTTTTCTATTTAAGCGTCTCTAAAAATGAGATGCATCTTAGAATCAGTTTTATATCGACTTACGCTCTTGGTAGCTCAGCAGACAATATATTATGGGGTAGTGAAGATATATACAGCTCAGAAGAATCAGACTGATATTGATTCAGAAGGAAGAACTTAATAACTTATATACTGATGTATATATAAGGTTGTTAGTAAATAGAATTTTGTACTAACCATATTTCTTAAATATAGGGTAATTTAGTGTTTGATTTTTTTTAATCAAAACCTTTTTTATGTTGGTGGCACTGAAAAAATAATGATGGTGCTTCTTATAATTGATAGCGACTTATAATTGAAGAAATAGGGTAATATGAAAATTGGTGACAGGAAGGAATAAAAGACAGGTTTTACTTTCCAAGCCTGGAGTTGGGGGAAATACAACAGTGAAAATCTCAAAACGTTATGAGGAGAGGAGAAAATTGTCAGCGGCCCGAGTGTTGGTGATAAGATACTCACGCGCAAGTCCCAGATGACTAGTTGGCCATCGAGCCCGCTGGTGCTGACTTTGGAGGCTGCCCCTTTGGTCCCCTCATACAGGCACAAGGAGGTGATGGCATTTTGGTGCACTGTCTCCAATGTGGTGTCATTGATCTCGATACGAGCCTGACGATCCAAGGACTGGAACTTGCGCATTGCACTGCAACCAGAAGACACACCCACCATCACTCACCAGAAAAACACCAGCAAGGATTGAGGTATGCCGATGAAATAAACATCACAACTAGACATCATATTCTGAAAATTGAAAAATGACACCTGGACATGGAAGTCAAACTCGGGACCTTTGGCTTAATACGCCAATGCTCTAAAACACCGAGCTATCCAGGAATCATCCCGCGCCCAGGGTCATTCATCACTCATATTTTAAGGCAGAGTCTATGATGAACATACGGAAATCGTCGGCTACAAATGTGTGATTTTATTAAGATCACGAGCTATCAGATAACCCAGCCACCTTCGACTCGGTAGTTGACTTATTGCAGCCACCTTCGACTCGGTAGTTGGCTTATTGCAGCCACCTTCTACTCGGTAGTTGGCTTATTGCAGCCACCTTCGACTCGGTAGTTGGATTAATATGATATCTAGATGGAGAATTCCTCACTTAAAAGCACAAATAATAGCTTCGGCTATTTTATTCTTAAAATTGCAATCCCTTCCAATTATAATAATTGTACCAGTGGTAGCACCCAATCCTCCGACTTATGTTTCATTCTATCAGGTCGGGGGATTGGGCGGTGACTATCAATTTTCTTTATTACCTCTTTGTCCAATGGCAGCAGTGTAAAGTGTGAACTGTGTTCTTCTTTTCATTGCAAAGGCCATATTGTGTTTGTTCTTTCTATATGTTTCTATCCACCTTTCCTATGCCTTCTTCCAAATATAAAACAATTGCCTCATAAAGCGAACAGAGGTTTTCCCTATAGAGAAATGCCTTCGCACCGTGTGGGCACCGAAGCGAGTAACATTGCTCTACCATTGAGTTACCCAAGCTCACTATTGATTATTTACATACGAAGTAGTATACTCGTCTATTACATGTTAGCGTTACCTCAGTCCTCCAGCCTCTTTCTTCTGAGACATGTCAAGCTTAGAGTTGAGGTAGAGTTGCCCTGCTTCGTTCACAGAGTACAGCATCGGGCAGCAACTGTGGCCCTATGAGAGAATACAGGTTAGTCAGGTTGTTTTATGCAAGCGAGCGCTGACCAACCTACTCATTGCATGCATGTGCTTTGAGCCGATATTAATACGGCAGAGGAAGGGGGTGTTTGGTATATGTTAGGGGTGTGCAAAGCTTCAAAAACTTTGACATTTCTTTGAATATTAGTTTGCTTGGACTTTGATTCGAGAGTAAATTTCTGGATTCAACAATTTACGAATATTCGCCATAAAACTATTTCAAACTAAAACACAAACATTTGTTTATTTTTAGAAAAAATCTGCTGTTATTTCCATCACAAATTAGTGTTTATGTAATAAAAAAAACGCGAGCTTGGGGTTTTTCATTCGAGTCAAACTCGAGTCAAGTATTTTTAAATGCTCCCAAGTTTGAGTCGAGTATTTCTAAAAGCTCCCGAGTTTGGGTCGAGTATTTCTAAAAGCTCCCGAGTTTGAGTAGAGTTTAAGTATAGGCTTATTCATAATTTTAAAATGTTAAAAAGTATATTAAAACATATGTTCTTAAAATATGAATGGCATACATTTTTATTAAAAGTAAATACTTTTGAAATATCGGTTTTTAAATTAGAAATAGCACGTGTAAGCACAATTTAAAAAAAAAGAACAGCCAAATAAAAAAACGAATAATTAAATGGTTTCAACCCTTACGTCAAGTAGAAGCTCAAAAATGGCGAGCCTACAAAACTTTCTATCTCGATCTTAATTGACAAGTTCGATTTCGAAATGCGAGTACTCGCAGAGCCCTAGAAATAATTATAAAGTACATTTTGCTATAGTAATTTAATTTGTCATTTTAAGACAAAATATATTAATTATTTTAATATATAGCATTTTGTAAATTATATTTAATACTTAAATTTACTGAACTAAGCATAGTATAATATTTTTATACATTATACATTTTTTTAAATATTCGAACATCATTTCAGCTTCGAGAATATCTCATATTAATGGATATGACTTCATCTTTAATTGAAAATGTGGATTTAGCACACTTCTAGCATGTATAAAATAAAGTGTATTAAGCATATTAATAAATCATTTATAGTTGGGTTGAAACCACTATTTTACCAAACTGAATAATTTTAATCTAATTTTTATCTTATTTAGTTATATATAGTTTGATAGTTTTAAATTCTATATCATATGCGACATTTCAATTTGACTTATGTTAAAAATAGAAGACTTGTATGCACTTGTTTAATGATGAATTGGCCAATACGCAACCGCCAGCAAATGTGAATGTCCAGAGGTGGATGTACCGACCTCACCACCGAGTCAACTCACCGCGGCCACGAAGGAGTTGTTCCCGACCCACACACAACTCAGGAAAGGGAGGAACTCAGTTTTCAGTCGGGTGACAGACGACTGTCTGTTGGCGTCTGCCACCGAGACGGAAGAGACACCGAGACGGAAGAGTCGTGGCCCACCCAGCACAGGCGGTTGCCATCGCCGGAGAATGCCACACTGTGCACCCAGCCCCCTGAGGGGACACAGCACCAAGACGAGATGTACAATACGTCCAGTATTATAATGATTAGAGATAGGCAGAGTTTATAACTTATACATTAGAGGGTGGCTCTACTATAGTGATACTTCTCTTGTCTAAGTTGTGAGCGAAGTTTCAGAAACTTCAACTTGACCTTGTGTACCTAGTCGCCTTCTCCAGTCTTCACTTTCATCTTGTTTCTATGGGTTGGTACACACCAGTCAGGGAGTGCGGTATAGCATCAAAAAGAACTCATCGGGGGTTTTAGATACTAGTGGGAGTGAGGAATTTAGGCAAATAACAAAATTATATGTTGCTGAGGTTAAGTTATATTTTGTATTTAGATATAGTAGACGATATTACAGCTCAAATAGTGCACGTTACTTACTCACAATTTATACTTTGGCCACCAAGCTAGTGGTTGATGCTTTATAAAGAAAATGTTACGCTAAACTTTACCACATTGCCTAAGATGCTAAGGTAACTCCTCAAAATGATTATACAGTAGTCTCAATAATTCGACCTAAACAAGACCGAGAGGGGGTCGAATTACCAAAATGTCGGATAATACGAAAACAAGTGTGGCGGGGAGGGGGGAGGGAAGGGAGGGAGGTAGCGAAACAAATATATATACTGTAAATAGAAGGGAAGAATAGGTATGAAATAAGGTTTGTTTGTAATTATTCTTTTTAGGGTTTAACTCTCTTTTCGCTTTATGAGGTAATTGTATTATATTTGGAAGAAGGTACAGGAAAGGTGGATAGAAACATATAAAAGGGGGACAAACACAATAATTGGTTGGATAAAAATAATATACAATAAGCATGGTATTCTTAGTTTATTGATAATGAAAACTTTATGTCTAACAACCTTGAGGGGGAAAGAATTTTGTAAAACAAAATAGTGTTGGGAAAAATTTAAAACCAGCCTTTCAATACTGAAAATACTAACTAATTTGTTTAGTGGCCTTAATCTATTTTCTTTATTAACTTTCTCCTAATTTTATGATAATATATATTAGAAAGAAAGATTTTTGTGATAATAAAATTACTGTAGCTCAAACGGTTCAGAAATGTAGAATTCTTTTTAATATCAAGGTGCACAACTAAAACATGCACATTTTTTAAAAAAGAAAAAAATATAGTTCAAAAATGGGTGGACATAGAGCTATGGTTTTTGGTCTCCAAAAAGTGTTGACACAAGGCTTAAAAATTAAAAACCTTGATTTTTTTTTAACAAATTAGTACTTTAACTTTAAAATGACCTAATTTTTTTTAAATCAAGAGATAAAATGTTGACTTTTTAAGATGTTATTAGCTAGATTTAAAATCACTTATTTTTACTTAGTACTAGCATTATGTTATAACTTTCTCTATGCAAGTGGGTTGGCACACCTGTTTCATCATTCCTCCAACCAGTTGATATTAATGTGATCATTTTAAGGCCTTTGTATGCATTTTGTGTTTGAGAGTCAAAATGGGGAAAAAATCAGTGTCGGACCAAATTAAGTGGCAAATCTTTGGTTTAATAAAGGCTGGAAAGTTAAAAAGACAAATTGTTGATATTGTTGGAGTGTCTAACACATGTGTGCAACAAACAATCAAGCGATATAATGAGTTTGGAACCATCACCAACCGGCCTATGGCAGGCTGTCCAAGGAAAACATCTCTAAGACAAGACAACAGGCTGATGCAGCTTTGTAAAAAAAGATAGAAATGATAGCTGCAGTGACCTGCTCAGGGAACAGAAGTCTTCCTGTGATAATATTAACATACCTGAGCGAACTGTGTACAACTGTTTAAATGAAGCAGGCCTAGGTTCCTATTTTGCAATCTGCAAACTTCTGTTAAATGAGAAATGTAAAAAAACAACGACTAAGTTTTGCAAGGAACATTTAGGGTGGCTTAAGAAGCTTGGGAGAGAGTAATTTGTTCAAATGAGTGCCGCTTTGAACTATTTCCTTGGCGGAAGGTTAGGGTTCGCAGGACAAGAACAGGAAAATGTCTGCCAGCCTGTGTCGCCCCTGCAGTCCAACAAGGTGGTGATGCAATCATGATCTGGGATTGCATCACTTCAGAGGGGCCTGGAGACTGTAAGGTTGTGAATGGTGCTATGAACAGTGACAAACATTGTGAAACTATGGTTGCTTCAGAACATAGACTCCTTGAGGAAAATTACATCTACCAGCAGGACAACGCCCCGTGCCACCGGTCCAAGGCAACAAGGACATGGTTTGATACCCAGGACGATGAACTGCTTCCCTGGCCACCACATAGTCCACACCTCAACCCAATTGAAAATCTATGGAACACCATGGCATATCAATTGACAAAGCAGAAGCCCAAAAACGGAACAGAACTGAGACCGGCAGTCCAAAGCCTGTGGCAAAAAGTGGTTCGTGAAAAACGTAGGAAGCTGATCCACTCCATGCCTGACAGGACCAAAGCATGCTACAAGGGGTAAAGGGTGTCCTATTGACTACTAAACATGGTAATGTAAAAAAAATAATTATTATCTGAGTCTTATTGATTACTAAACATTATAATGCAACCCAAACTATTTTTTGTGATATTCTGAGTAAATAAAAATATTTAAATATGGATAAATTGTGTTTTTAATTGGTGGTCTTAAACTTTTTTCTGACACTGTATAAACTGTTTATAAATGTTCATGAATATAACTGCTGGACACTAGCAAGCCTATTAAATAAACAATGAATTTGTTTTTTTTAAGAATGGTATTGAATAATTAACAAATTAACAATGGAAAACCAATATATAATAGATTAAAATAAATGGTCAAGAACTAAGAGCCTAAAACCCTGACCACTTTGCATCTGAGAAAATAATATTTTTTAATGCAACTTAACTCCCAAAAAATTCTGGAATAGACAAAGAAGCTTCACCAATAAAAAATATTGAGATCTAAAGTACTAAATTTATGTTCATTCTGAGCTGTTATACACCACAAATCAATATTAAAGTGAAAGATCTGAAGTAAGTGAATTTCATGCCGTGATGATAATTTGATTTATCAGATTAGAATGAAAAATTTAATATTAATAAAATATAGTGTAAAATATCTTTACGTTTCATTGATATGAGTTTTAATCAATTTACTGCATAACATTCCGCATTACTTTATGTGTTACATAGTAAGTGCTGCATTGTGTTGAAGTGAACATTATCTTCGATGGTGTGCCCCATTATTGGAAAGCGGTCCTAGTCCCACACTAGTGTGCGAACCTACCTCCATTAGTGGAGTTGGGAAACTCTGCCAACATGACACCCATGGACATCTTCATGCCCCACGGAGAGGGCTGGGGCATTTCTTCAATGGCCTTGATGAACGCCGAGAAGATGCGAACCTGAAACAAACATTTTAGTAGCAATTCTAACTTTGTGACTAATGGCGAGGATAGTGTCAGTAATATGGAGGTAATTTCTGTGTCCAATGGCATGTACAGCCCGATCTATTGCTAGTGTAACGTCTCAGACCATTCGACACCAAGGCAGATAATATATATTACCAATAACTATCTAATATTAATACAGGAGGAAGAATGGTGGAAGTACGGAGGGAACTAGTAGGCATTTTACTAAACGGACCTGGCCACAGGCTGGAAACAGTTCAAGATTATGATATAATATCAATTCAATATACCGTATCTCTTTGTAAGACACACATTAGTTTTCCAGTATCATGAGCAGAAAACAGCTTTAATTCAAAGGAAATAAATAAGAATTAAAAGCTAAAATACGCTGTTAGTTATCTAATAAATATTTTTATCACAGAATTTAATTTACTAACAACAATAGTAACTTATCTATCAGTAGGTATGTTATTCAACTCTTCTTTTTTAATCAATATCAGAGTCTACTTCACATTCAAAGTCTGGCTATTGTGAGCTGTCTTTATATAGATCTGAATCAATTTCAGAGTCTACTTCACATTTAAAGTCTGGCTATTGTGAGCTGTCTTTATATAGATCTGAATCAATTTCAGAGTCTACTTCACATTTAAAGTCTGGCTATTGTGAGCTGTCTTTATATAGATCTGAATCAATTTCAGAGTCTACTTCACATTTAAAGTCTGGCTATTGTGAGCTGTCTTTATATAGATCTGAATCAATTTCAGAGTCTACTTCACATTCAAAGTCTGGTTATTCTGAGCCATCTTTATCTTTACCATTCCATAATATATAATGTTCTGTGTCATCAAGAGCATTGGTCGAAAAAGAACTGTGATTCTAGGACATACCTTGTTTTTAAAGACATTTATATGAGGTAAAAAAATGCATCTTAGAATCAGATAAATGCGGTATATAAACTATTATTGGAGTGTGGACGGTTCACCTTGAAGTCAGTTGCTCCAGCCACCAAGAGCACGTTGTTGGGGTGCCAGTCGATAGTTGTGATGGTCGAACGAATGGGTTTCTTGATGTGCTTTGACACCCACCAGTCATTCTCACTTTCAAAGTAACAGACGGAGATGAGGCGCGCACCGCAACCCACTGCAAATTTGTTTTCTGCACAAACACAAAGCACTGTTGGCAACATTTATATAAAAAAAATTGAGGCAGTTAACAAGAAAAATTAATGTAATTAATACACACATTGGTAGCAGCAAAATCTAAGATGCTGCCCATGGAATAAACTAAACTGCCAATGACAGGGAGATTGGGGTTTTAATATTATTTTGGTGTACACAGGTTGTTTTATCTTAGATTATTTACCCCTCTCCTTGCATGCTAGTATGGGTAAATTTCTCTAAATTGTCCTTAAATCCTAGCCCATTAGCATAAATATTCAGCTAGCCCAAGCATGTATTAAGGTGCACAAAAACAAAAAATATAATTATTCATAAAATAATTAATAATGTCCTCATACGTTATTAAAAAGGCAGCTTCGTTTTTCTGAGTTTAAGAAAATAGAAGATTGGGATGATTTTTCAGCACCTCTTTATATGGCAAAGGTGTATATAGTTGGCTGCACAGATAATGTGCCTGACTTGTGAGGATAAAGTACAATCCTCAATAGCTATACAGAGTTTATTTTTCATTGAGTGGTTTACTAGGAGAATGCCAGACCAGATTTTTTAATTTCTTGTTAGGATTCCCTTAACAATGAATTATAATAATACTTTCTTAGAGATGAGAAAGGTTGGATTTAAAAGAAGGGTGACATCATTTGCACAGAGATAGAGTGGAAAACTATTATGGAAAAACCACCCTCAGTACACCCAACTGAGATCAAGCCCTGCTCTCCCATTATCGGCGGTTTAGCCTATTGTGAGTGTGACACCTTAGACCACACTGTCACTGAACCGGGTTATAGATGCATAGATAATAGTAAAGTAAAGAGTAAACTAATTTCTATCTGGTAGTTCTCGTGCAAGTTGGTGGTTTGCCGTACTGACCAAGTGGTGACCATTTCACACAAGTGGCTGCACGGTTGATACGAAGTAGCACCAGAGTCGGCTTCCACTTGTGGTCGTCCCCCAGGCTCCACACATACGCATTGCGGTCCTACATGACAAAACAATATCATCAGATAGTACCCAACAGTTCGGAAACAGTAAAACAGCAATTCTGTGAGTTGCAGCCAACTTACGACGGCACAGGTGACGATGCGGTTGGTCTTGGGGGCCCAGTCTATACTCGTGACACGCAGGTCGTGCTGGTTAAGCACATCCAGCAGTTTCCAGTCATTGTCCGAACGCTGGTAGATGTGAACCTCGTGGTTGTTGGGTGAAAGAGCCACCTCTTAAACACAAAATGGTGTTTGTTAACTGGGCGCTTACAATTATAGAACAAGCTACCAGGATCTGGGCCGCATTTGTGATTTTATTTAAAATGAATTATCAAAACAATGTTGAATTTAAAATATATAAGTTACATTTTTCAAAAATTGTTTTGTCTAATCTGGAGCATTTAAAGGATTAGCAATATTTTTTAAATATAAATTTCCCTATGTTCTTAGACACTTTAGAGTTAAATATTTAGCAAAATGGTAAATTGTTTATTGTTAAGTCCTGTCATTGGTATTTAGAATAAGATCAATTTACCTTTAGTATGTGGAAATGTATGACTATTTCACACATCCAATGTTTTAGGGAGTGGGGTGGGGTGGGGGTTAAGAATTTTTTGAACCAATGTGCATAGTTTTTTTAGTTTGATTTTTATTCTATGAAAAAGCTAACAACCTATGCTTGAAGAATAGTGTCCCAAATTCACAAATATTCCAGATTATTATTATTATTATTTTAAATACTTCTTGCAATTTCTCAGATTTTTCCAAATCCAAAAAACATTCCCTGAGGTTTTTTCTGGCTTTCCAGGTGTTTGGCAATCCTGTTTTACAAACATCGTCTGGATGTTACTGTTGAGATTCAGGTTTACTGGGGACTTCAAAGTGGGACAAGGTCTCTCTACTACAATTAGGAAGTCCTAGGTTTTAGTAAAATGACCGTGTTAGGTAACATACTTACAGGCTTTTCTTACCGGTGCCATAGTTTAAAAATTACAAATTAGTTTTTTCTAACCCCTGCCAAACTGTTTGAACAATTCGGTCATGGATATTGATTAGTGTTGCAATTTTGTTTTTTATTTGATGATTTTGTTACTCACGAGTTCTATCCTTGTTCCATGCATGACAGGTGATGGGATTCACTCCAAAACTATGCCGTTCAGTCATTGCTAGAATGCCAACAAAAACGTGCAACTAGTTAGTAAAGTCGAGCTCAGACCAAGTTTTAGTATTAATAATAGCAGTGAAACTATCAAATCTTTCAATATCATGGTGTCTACTAAACTTGACCAATGAAATCCCCGACCTTTTCCCTGATCATTTCCTAAAATTCCCGACTAAAACAGTATGTCACATCCCTTTAACTCGCCNAATTTACCAAATTCCTGACTTATTCCTGTTTTTTCCCGATCACTTCAAATTCCCGGCTAATTCCCGTTTTCCCTGATTTTCCCGGATGGTAGACACCCTGAATATATACATATATAAAAGCTATAGTAAAGATTGAACTCAAATTTTTAGTTAAAATTTGTTTTGAAGTGTTCTAATAGGCCTCTACTACCTAATGGTAGCTCAACCCGATATAACTAGGCTATAGGACCAGACCCCATACCATGAATTTATCATTTAACTGGATGTATTTATATGAAGACATTATAACAAAAAAACAACATTTAGTTACCATTTCTATTTTCCACAGCAGCTTACCGGTAGGAAGTGTTTTTAAATCACGACACTTACCACCAGTATAGAGTTATACATAGGCCTGTGTACACGGACATGTTAAAGATGAGTAAGGTTGAATTTAGAAGAAGTGTGCCATATTTGCATTAAAAAAAAAGAGTGAATGAAAAATCATCCAGGGAAAATTGCACTCAGTACACCCTACCAGGATTCACAACCCGATCTCCCTGTCGTTGGTAGTCCAGTCTATTGCGAAATCAATGCTTTATACCATGAGGCTACCGAAGTAGGTAAATTAAAAATTATTTATTTATTTATTTAAGGCATTTGACAAGCACTTTCTGAACTGACTGATAATATCAGCACACAAGAATTTGTATGGGCGAGAGCAAAAGGGCCTACCGGTACCAATTTTGTCAGGAAAAGTATTTTCACATACAGAACTTTCCAGAGATTTTTAACACGTCACAATAGACATGGGACCAACAGCTTTACTTCCCCTCCAAAGGAGGTTGTGCTACGAATTTTCTGTCGTTCAAGAAACATCTGTTGACCCTAGCTGGGTTTTAATCCACGAACATCGGGTCTTGAGGCAAGCACTTTACCCCAAGACCACCGAGGTTGACACCTTAGGAATTAATATAGCATAGTAAAGTAAAGCTTTTATGTTTACCAAGTTTTATAAGATTCAGATCCGAGAATGGTATATTAGGTAGGCCTACAGGTAGAATGAAAATACATATTAGAAAAAAAAAGTGGCTTTGGCCCTCTCTAGTTGTGCCGGACTAGTGGAAGTTATCCCACCAAGTTAATTGTTTCTACCCCCCTCAAAGTAAATAACGACTCGACAAGTCAATAGAACTATTCGATTCGTCGTAGTAGGAACTCATTTCAGGATCTTTTTTTAGACCTGAGGATGGTGCCATTGCAGCGCCGAAACATGTCGTGACAATCTCACTCCAGAATTGAAAAAAGGAACAAGGGCATTAAACCTCTCAGATAAGAATAGATTTAAACTTTTATTAACCTCTTTATATATTTATGATCACACTTTTGTTAATTAAACTTATATATATCTTTTTACACCATATTACATTGTTCCTCTAATATTCTTATATCTTTTGGACACATGTCTCTTTAATATTTTGTAGTTATTGAATTGATAGCATAAATTTCCTGAAATACAAGAACAAATAACTTACAAGTTTCATAAAAGAATAGGCATCATTTCTCAAACTCTTTAACTTCATTTAATTAACTTTATTGTATTTTATCAATACTATACACTTTATTATAAGTTTGACTCATTTCTTTAATACATGTATTTAAAATGTTTTGTTCTGGTTATGTATTTGCTTTGACTCACATTTTTAATGTGTGTGTATAATGTCTAGTATTATATTTTTATTTTTATCAAAATTTATTTTATCACAATCCTTTATTCAAACCATATACTTTTATAATAAGTAAACTCAAATATATTATCTTCATAATTTATTTCACAACTTTAAAAAAAAAATTTTTTTTTGCTTACCTTTGCTTTTTCAAGTGATTTCTATTTTTATCAATTAGGAAAATATTTTTAGTGCTGTGTTTTGTAGTCTTATTAGTGGTATTAAATGACTTTTAAAAATATTACCCCAGATTACATTTAAGTAGGACAAATGTGAGTTAACCAGAGCAAAGTAGATGGTTTGGAGTGAATTTGTAGGAGTTTTTTTTAGCTCCCCAACTGGACCTTTTTTTTTTTTTTGACATGGTTTGTATGTGAGCTCCAGGATAGTGAGATGTCAATGGTCAGACCTAGATATTTTGCTTTCCTTACTTGTTTCAAAACGTTATTCCCAAAGCTTATCTGGTAATTATCTATATTCTTTCTATCTTTGTTTCCCGGTCTAGTAAAAATGACGTAATTAGACTTTTCAAGATTAAACGACAGTTAATTGACTCTTAACCAATGGTATAACAATTTCAGGTCTGATTGAATACCCTCTGCTATAGTTTAAAAATATTGTCCAATGTAAAATAAACTTATTAATCAATTCAAAAGCCACAGTTAGTGTATCAGACTTCCCCCTTAATCCATATAGGGGGTGTTTGAGAAAATCTATTTTGTCTATAAACTCAAGTTAAAGTTAAATACAATCACAAGAAATATATTTATAACACAATTTTAAATATCAAACTTAAAATAAATGTTTGCAATAACATTAAAATGCATAACGGATGTACTAGTATTTTGGATGAAAACAAAACAAGTATTTTTAATATCTTTTAATAATAGGGGTGTTGAACCCACATAAGCAAAGCCAATATTTCTGAGAGTTTGGTATTTCTCAGAAAACATTTTCCTAGAATCCGCTCCTCTCGGGGTGTTTAGAATTTTAGAAAAATGTATCTGAAATAGCTCCACGTGTAGCCATCTTTTCATTTTGTATATGTTTCCATAGCGACGGATCCTCTCAATGCCATTTGTTCTTTTATTTCAATGTGCATGCGCAAATTTACTCAAATGTGATTGGTAATCCGTATACACTAGTCCATAGAAAGTTAAAGTTGGGCAACTTCTACGGAGTAAGGAACGGATAAGGACTCTGTGGTCAGAGCAATATGATAATACTGCATCAATTTCTTACGGACCACGAAACTACTTTAAAAGAGTATGTGTCGGGCCTTAACAATGCCATGAAAGTGTTGATATGGGAACATTTGTTTCAAATGTCCATTCACAGCATATATTTATTAAAAATCATCTCAGCCTAGCTTACCCTATCTATCTTTCTTCCATTTGTCGATTAACATTTTATTTTTTTCAAATTGGTTACCGAATATAAGAATAGGTTTTTCTAGTTTTAGATATCTTTTATAAATATAATAATATAATGAGTATAGTACCTACTATAATTGGTATTATTCGATTTTTTTATTATATTAAACTAAAGAAACATGTATTTGAGAAAAATGTCATAGTGAAATCGTTCGTAACGGGGTTAAGTTTGTGCAGTACTTCCCACTAAATAATCGAAAAACATTGAATATATATTAAAATTATCATAGTAAACCGAACTGTCAATAGCTGATTTTCAAAAGGAAACGCCCTCTGTGTCTCACAGGTAAGCCTACAATAAATCAGGTAAATTAATAAAAGAGTAGATTGCCATATAAATGATAGTGAATTTGAAGAAATTGATATACCTGTTTATTACTAGTTCAAACTTTCCTTATAAATTCGTGGACTATGGTCAGTCTACACGAATTATTTTAAAGAAAAGCACAATTAATTAATTGGTAAATTGACAAAATAATGTTAAACTCACAATAACCTAACCATTTAGGGCTAACGTACGAAAAATAAATGTTACTACTCATTATTTAATTCTAAACTCAATCAAAGAGTGACTAAAAATTATTCAGATAGAAAAACTACAAAACGATAGGTTATATGTAACTAAGATATTAATTTTAGATTATTTAACTATAACTTTAATTTTACAGAGATTAAACTGTACTTTTATTGATATAAAAACATTAAAAACTAATTTAATATATATTTACAATCAAAATGGAATATATAATTACATTACAAAATATAAAATAAGATTTGCAGGAATATTATAAGCATATTATTGTAAATAATAAAATAAATGTCTGCTGCTACGAATCGTAGTCAACCACAGTGACAAGGGCACCAACAGGATTTTTCTCCAAGTGCGATTAAAAACTGGAGGTATGTAATACCCGTCAGTAAGACAGGGGTCCTTCCATGGAACTGAAAACATATACTTCAATAAGCCAGGACTACTTGTATTCAATTCACATCCGATGCTATTTTCTTGAAATACGATGTGTCCAATCCAGTTCTAAATCACATAGCCTATCTCTAATTAATCCTGAATCTTGTATATGGAAAAACCAAGAAGAGATTAATTGTCCGAACCTACACCGACATATTTATATTTAAAAGGACATTTAACAGTCACTTATACAAAGTAAGGTCTGAATTTAACTGATTAATTAAAGAAAATTTTGTTTTAGTTATAAATGTAATTTACCCATGCTAATGTATGTACAGAGCAAGTCATAAACAAATGTTCTAGTGTTTCAGGAACGTGGCAAACTATAAAATGTGAAGATGGAATTTTACGCATCAAATAAAGTCGATCTTTCATTTAGGTGTGTCTGAACCAAAAGTTGAATAAAATAGAAATAAACTCATGGGTGTCCTTAACTGCTGAAAACCATGGTGTAGCTAATTTTGTACCACAAACCTCGTGGTACCAATATGCCTTCTGCTGGCATTCACCCCATATATCCTGAATTCTGAACTTTAATCTCGGCGTAAAGTTGCTATATGGTAGCGGTATCTCCTGCACAACAGAAATTAAATCGACACTAGTTGTCAATCTATCCACTCTTTCATTACCTATGATACCCACGTGCCTAATAATCTATTGATACACCAATACGCAACCTCTAGCTTGTAGAGAATTGCTCTCGTTGAGTATTTAGACTATTAATGGGTGTGATGGCTTCTTTGACAAGCCGCTTATACCTCCCAGGTGCTATTGGCTAAGAACGTTAAGATAAGACATATTTTAATGCCTGAAGAATAGCAAATATTTCCACTTTAAATATTGACCCATCAGAATATAGTATATATATGTGTGATCATAATTAATATTTCTATCCGCACTAGCTGCATCTACTAGGGTTGGCCCCCCTCCCCTGTCTTTCCTTCATACACCTCACTGCATTTAACTTCCACTCGATAGGAAGAGTCACTATTTTTACTTCTGATACAAGAATAGACAACACCACTGGCATATCCCAAAGGGCGTCATGTCCACCCCCAATAATACACGTCTAGACGGCATAAGGAAAAGAAAAAATATACTGACGCAGCTCCTTCAAACTCAAAAAGCTATCCCCTAATGCTGGACATGTTTCGATTAGTCATTAGTATTTAATTGCGACATATTTTGTCAAGATCCGAAGTCTGCGCAGATACGAATTGGCAGGCAGTATAATTTTTAGATATTAATGTTTATTCATGGTCTTTTTACTTTCTCACTATCTTACAGGTAGAGAAAGTATTATTATCGTCAAAAAAAATCGAACTTGGGATTTTGATTAATCTCGACGTTTCTTGACTCGCCGAATCCGAAAAAGTTGTATTTTGAATTTGCTTTTGTCTGTTTGTCTGTACCTCCAACTAGAGCCTAAACTATTTTACCGATCGGGCTAAAATTTAGTATCTAGGGATTTCATAGGGTTGCGCTGAGGGATTTTTGGAATTGGATATCTAACCCTAAAATTAAAGGTACGGTAATTTACTAAAGGGCAAAAAGAGAAAAAGTCGATCTTCTCAAAATCGGCACTAACGATTTTGATTAAATTTCATTATAAACATTTATAAAAATTCCAAACAAAAGGGCTACTCTCAATATTTCGGCAAAATGACTTTAAGGGATCCGGTCTGATGGGTAAATAATCTTTTTGTTTTATCATATCTCCGTAACTCTTTGAGATATGAAATTACGTATAGTTACAAATATTTAGATCTATTTATAATATAAATATTTTATTCGAAGTATATTTTTATAAAACCAATAACTTTCAAGCTATAGGCAAATATATATAGATATTTCTTAACTTTATGAACAATAAAGGTAATGTATTAAAAAAACACATGAAATGTTGATGGATGTCGACGTCTCATGGACCCCCGGGCCGTAAAAAGTGCTCTTTGCAATGCCGTCTGTCTGTGTGTCCATTTAAACTTAAAAATTAACAGTAATTTAGTGAAGAGCGAAAGGAGAAAAAATTGATTTTCTCAAAATCGACACTAAAGATTTTGATCAAAATTTGTGTCTAAGCGTTGATTAAGATTATAAATAAACGGTCTATTTTTCATTTTCCCATAAAAATCACTTTTAGGGTACTTTATAGCATCAGAAATTTCCGTATCTCCGCAACTATTTGAGATACTAAATAATTTATCATTGCAAAATTATAATACTATTAAAAATAAAAACCTTTTATATGAAATATATTTTTATAATACCAACAGTTTTTGATATATTGACCAATATATTAATACAATTTTGTGAAATTTAGTTGTAAAGAGATACAATTTAAATTTTAACGCAATAAATCCCCAATGCCATGGAGTAATTAAGTATAAGCAAGTCTGTCTCTCAAAAAGTTTGTTATTTTTCCTTTAACAACTTAGGATAAATGTTTGTTCAACAATGATATATTTCCATTTTAGACTCAATAGTCAATATTTACATTTTTTATTGGTCAAAATGTTTATAAATGAGGAATTTAATAGCAATTCGATGACATGAAGATGTGCAACACCTAATAAAATGCCGAAAATTTTAACCGGAAGTCGAGATTTTAATACGAAGTGTTGACCCTTGTGGACCCAATATTGATCTTTTTTTTCGGTACAAACAGACAAATGAGGACATTAATTCTTTGAAAACAAAATTATAAAATTTAAAACTGGGACTCAATTATTTTTTACACGAGTATGGTGCAATTTATGCTTGGGTTTGATAGTGTATTTTATTTCGTTTCACAAATATTACGAGTTTTGAGTAAATATCTCCATTCCCCAACAATAGAGCGAGAAAGTCCGTGTGAAGTTCCTTACCATTTATTTTCTTTTAACTTTAGGTGACTACTTTTTACTTTATTATATATTTCCATTTTCTATATGAGTTTGACATTCTTTTCTGTCAATTTCCTAACGTTCATATTTAATGATATTGAGTTTTTTTTTTATATTTGAATGTTGAGGTCCTGTTCCCCCCCACCCCCCCACCCCCCGCCCCCGATCACTAATATGATACCAGACTTCAGTCATGTATTTAGTGATATATATTCTTTCTTCAATGGCACTGAAGATATTGTCTTCAATAAGCCAAAAGCACTTGTATTTGATTTACTCCGATTCCACTTTTTGATTTTCTTGTTAGATCAAGTTCTGACCCAACTAACCTAGCCCTATTTCACTACTGGTTTCGACAACAAAATAGCCGGGAAGACATTTTGTTCGACACTAAACCAACATATTTATATTTAAAAGGAAATTGTACAGCCTCCTGTACAAGGTAATGTTGTCTGAGCGTAATACATTAACTAAAGAGAAGTCTGTAATATGATTAAGAATGTAAGTTCCCCGAGCCAACTGAT
This sequence comes from Timema douglasi, assembly GCA_901482245.1. NCBI lineage: Eukaryota > Metazoa > Arthropoda > Insecta > Phasmatodea > Timematidae > Timema > Timema douglasi. Next base: position 43,549 of record CABEEJ010004535.1, read on the forward strand.
GTACAGGGCAAGTCATAAAATATATGTTCTAATGTTTCCGGAACGTGGCAAACCACACAATGTGCGGACGGTACTTTACGCATCAAATAAACTCGGTCTTTCGTGTAGGCGTGCCCGAGCCGGAGGCGAGTGCCCTTAACTCCTGAAAACCATGGTATAACTAATTTTGTACCACAAACCCCATGGTACCATTTTTCTTTCTGCTGGCATGTGGTCGCCCACCATTCGCTCCATTTAACCTGACTTCTTTGTTTTACCCTCGGTATAAAGTTGCTATATGGTAGCGGGATTTCCTGTATAATGGAAAGTAAATGTACACTAGATGCCAAACTATCTCTTCTCTCACTACCCATTATATCCACGTAACTAGGAATCCATTGGTACCCCAATTCGTAGCCCCTAGCTCGTAGAGAGGCGCTCTTTTCGAGTATTTGAATTATCAATGGTTGTGATGGAGGGCTTGACAAGCCACTTAGAGACTCCAAGGCGATACGGGAGTGGTATAATACCACTACTGGCTGCGGACGTAAAGATAAGATATATTTCAATGCCTGTAGGATAGCAAATAGTTCCGCTGTAAATATTGATGTATCGGATTGTAGTCTATATGACTGACCATAATTAATACTACTGTCGTAGAAGGCCGCACCCACTAGGGCTGGCTCCCCTCCCCTCCTAGCACCATCTGTAAATATAAGTCTGTATCTACTCCATCTTTCTTTCATATACCTTACTGAATTTAACTTCTGTTCGATCGGATGGGTAACTCTTTTTATTCCTGAATCAGGAATAGATAACATCACTGGTAGATCTCAAAGGGCATCACCTTGCCCCACAGTGATACACTGAACCGAATATTATATTATATTAGTTCTTAGGCTTCGATTTTAGCAATAAATTTCAGCGTTGGTCACCCTGATGATGACGTCACTAACGTCAATAAGACGTTTTGTTTACTGTAAACAGACTAGATCTGAGACGCATTGTAAACAAAAACTTCTTGAAAGGTTTTACAAGGGTGCGACTTGTTAAAATGACAACGTTAGAGGACAAGATTTTGGGGGAGACGGACCATTGCTACTGCAGCAGCAGTGAAAGTGATGGAGAGGACTCTGCTGAAGGCGAGACAAAGGGGGCGACCGCCTCGGCAACGAAACAACCGTCAGACGTGTCACCCCCGGACCCTTACAAATGGGAGGGATCGTCAACCAACACGGGGCCAAAAGGTATTCATTCCATCATCTCTAGCAATAAATATTGCATGAGATTTCTAAAAGGGAAAGGAATAATGAGATATATATATATAGTTGTGATGGGGTGCAGAGGCTGATGGAGACTCCAGATATGATAACTACTCCATTATTCTGGGATCACGACCAACTTAACGTTGTTACTGTATGTTCCCTTAATGTAAATAAACTAGTGTGTGAGTTTGTAAACAAAATGAATGTTCACTAAAATGATACACAGGCATTTAGGGATGATTAGGTTGCAACTACTTGCAATACAAGCGAGCTGGATGTACAAAATAAAGTGTAATATTACGATTTTTTAGAGTTCTTGAACCGTCGAGAAACTAGGGCCTATATAAAAGAAGTTGTCTGCACACCATAAACAAACAAGTGAAGTACTAAATAGCTGTGTTAACATGGCTCCTAAAATGATTGATTGGCTAGAACACGTGGTACCCTTCACTTAACGTTTCCTCTCTGGACCACTCATATTTAGGGAACGTTAAGTTAACTGCATTGTGATGACTTCCACTTAAAATACTGAGAACGTTTACATTGGGTTGATTGTGTTCCTAACCTGATGGAGGGGACAAAGGGAGTTATGGAGGAAGGGGGTGTCTCACAGAGTTAAGAGGCATAAGAAATACAAGATTAAGGAGGATGGTCTGAAATATTTAGCAGACATCTCCAGTTTATGCCTCAAAGCCAATCAAACCTTAGAAATTCTATTTAAAAACATATGTTCAACTGATGTTGTAATGTACATTCCATTTACCCATCCACTAATGTAAGCTGTGATTGTTAAAGTGGTACTTAGAACAAGTATAATGATGAACAGCGGAATATGAACTCTGTTTGATTATGTGGCAGGTGTCGTCAACGATTGGCAGAGATTCAAGCAGCTGGAGGTGGAGCGCCGTGCCGAGCAGGAGAAGGAGCGGATAGCTCTCATCAGCAAGCTGAGTCTCACTTGCAAGTCAGTCCTGGATGAGGAAAAAGACACCAACGACTTTGACGAAATGCTCAATGACGAATTCCTCCTGGAGTACCAGAAAAAACGCATGGAGGAGATGATGTCCCAGCTGAACTCTCTGCCCAAGTTCGGCAAGGTGGTTGATCTGAAAGACACTCAGGAGTTCCTGGATGCCGTGGACAAGGAGAACAAGTCTGTCCTGATAGTTGTCCACATTTATGAAAAGAACGCCCCCGGCTGCAACGCAATGAATGGCTGCCTGACTGTCCTCAGTCAGGAGTACACTCAGGTTAAGTTCTGTAGGTTAGTAGCATCTGTGGCGGGCGTCAGTAAGCATTTCAAGATCAGCGGCATTCCGGCTCTCCTCTTGTACAAGGGTGGTGCTCTCGTCGGGAACTTTGTCCGCATGAGCGAGGAGCTGGGCACTGATTTCTTTGCGGAGGATGTGGAGAGCTTCCTGCTGGAGCACGGGATGCTGCCCGACAAGACCTGTGTACCTCCGATCATACGATCGTCGCAACAGGATGATGAGGATAGCGACTTGAGTCTAGAATAGGAGTATAGCTCAAGGATTGGGGGGACGAGTCAACCAACACCGCCATTAACAACTATTTCCCAGGAAACAATCAGTAAACGCTTACTTGTCTGAAAATGTATCTTTCTATTAAACAAAGAATAAAAGAAAATAATGTATGAGGGCTATTCTATAATCAACCTCCAATTGGCTGATAAAAAAAAATTAAAAATAGAGAAAAATAATTTTATTACATTCAAACATTTTATAATTACATAGTTGCATTACTTTTCCAAATAGTCATGACCCGAATTCAGGCACTTGTTGTACCATAATCTCTGACTTTATTGTAGAAACATTGAAGAAGCTTCAGATGTTGATTCAAAACAAAAGACACAAGATACCAAGGGCGTCGTTCTCCTTCATGACAATGCACAGCCCCACATTGTGGCTTGCAAAAAGGCTTTACTCTAACAGTTAAACTGAGAGGTTGTTTACCCCTTTCCGTCCACCCCCCAGACCTGGCGCCAAGCAATTAGTATCTCTTCAGAAAGATGAAGGTCTGGCTGGTTACCCAGCATTTCAAAACCAACTCCAACTAGTAGCTCATGGATGGAGTCAACAACTGCCCGAGTACCCTGGCGGCGCTGTTCCTTGACAAGGGATTGCAAATGCTGGTGCCATTCTATGACAAGTGCTTTAATCCGAATGGAAACATATGGAAAAGTTATACGTAGGCCTAATTTTGAATATAATAAGAATTTTTCCTCCATTTTTGACATTTTTTACCAGCCAGCTAGAGGTTGATTTTGGAATTGCTCTCACATAAAATCCTGGTATAGCATATTCATTTTGCATATACATTGCCTTAAAACACTCCACACATTGTTAAAGAACAAGTTGTGACAAATCATTAAATTTTTTGGTAGTACTGTAATTCACAATCATTCTGTGTCGACTGATACATTTTCTTGGTTCACAAAATCTTAATAAGGTTGACCATGTAACAAATCATTATCACAAAAAACTACAATAATCAACAATACTAATTATTATTTTGTACCTGAAATAACTTAAAAAGGTGTGAAACGATGATGTAGTTTCAGATGGTTTAAAACACGGCGACCAGAGGTTAGCCCTTGGAAGATGGATTGTGTCCAATATAAATTAAATGTCATTCCTATTAAAATATTATAACAGAAATACTTTAAATACATTTTCACAATATATTATTTTTCACATTTATAATAGTACATTGAATAAAATGGGACATATTATACAAATTGATTGTCATATATTCACTTTTTGTCATTGATTGTACTGCATGACGCCCTAGGACAAAGTTATCTGCCGCCAGCTCAAGAAGAGCATAAATTCATATTGATTAATTACCTAAATGATAACTAACTAGTTTATTTTACTTTCTCGAAGCATCAAAATAAAACAACACTTTCTTCTGCTTCACATATCATTCGTCAAATGAACCACACATTTGTGAAAGTTTTTAATATTCAATATAGTGTAGTGTTGTAATTACTAAGGTGCTCTTTCTATTTAAGCTCTATATTTTACTGTTTCTTTAATCAAAGTCCAATTCATTATAAAAACATTCAATAAAACTATTTTCCTTTGTTAACATCTACTCATAGAACGTATGTGACATAAAATAATGTGTGTTAGTGCATGTCCAAGTTATCAGCGGATGAAAATATTTTATATTTAATAAAATAGGTTTACAAGTTGTCCTTTTCGTCTTTGGGTACTCATACAATAATATTACTAATATTCAACTACATTTTTTACATGGTGGTTCCTTTTTCACCCTTTTGTGATTTTTAGTTTCCTCTTTTAGAAAGTTGCATTGTACGTTTCACTCCCTGCTGAAGAGTTTTGATAGAATGAAACACAGACCAAGGGTTTGGGAGATAACTTTTGATTTTCAAGAACCAGCTATTACGTCTTTGTCCAGTGTCAGCAGTGTAAAAGCCATATGTTCCCTTTTATGTGTTTCTATCCCTCTCTCTTTTGGCACTGTCCTACAGTGGTTCATTGACGTGACAAAAGCAAAGCTTCAACTTTTGATTTCAGTAAATATAAATAAATGTATTCCACAACTCTACTCCATTTCTACCCGCTCGTCTTATTTTGTCAGGGATCTCTTGGGTGATCTCAGTAGTGAAGTTTCCAGATAGTCAACAAGAATATCAACTCAAGAGGATAACATAATTAACTTAACAATGCTGTCAGTTTTAATGTGAAGTAGTGGAAGAGACGAATATGCAATCGCAGATAATTTAATATTATCAATGCTGGGCGATAGATAGTATTATTTGTGTAGATTTGTCTATGTTTACTTACATCTTAAAATATGTAATATTATTACAAATAAGTGTTTAATATAATGTATGTTAATTATAGTCTGTTTAACTGTATACACATTTTCAAACATCATTAGATTGTATATATTATAACTAACAAACCACTTTAGAAGTATCTAAATACAAGTCTAAACTTAATATTTCCAAACAGGAACATCTTTAAGACACAGTAACACAAACATGATATGGTTTCAGAGACTATTTTTATACTTTGCCAAGAATAGTTATAAAAAAAAGTGATTTTTATGAGAATAAACTCTCTTTTTCATCATTCTTTAACAAAATATTGCAATAATAACATTTAGAAACAAACCAATATTGAGACATGCAGAGCAGTTAGAATAGTTTGCAACAAAAAATTTCCTATTGATTACATGGGAATGCTTTCGGTGGTGCTTCTATGTTTCTTGGGGTTCACCCCCATTTTATAAATCCAATCATTTATGTACAAGCCACAGATGTGTTCTATCTTACACACAATAATGTTAAGACACAACACTGCATCTATGACCCGTAGAGTATTTTAAGTGTCAAATATTGAAATTTTACTCTCTTAAAGACTCATATCATCATCACCACCACCACGAATTGTCTCCAACCTGCGGCTAGGTAGCTACTAAAATTCCTCCATCTTTTTATATTCTTCCACAATTCTTTCTTTTTTAATTGCACACTTTCTTTTAGCTGCTCCTTTCATCACTTTCTTGGTCTTCCTTGCGATCTTTTTCCTACATACTTCATCTCCATCATTCTCTTTTGCATCCTCTCCTTTTCCAACCTCATTTCATGACCAAGAATATCGAGTACAAACACTTAAGGAGCCCGTCCCACCCGATGAATATTACAAGTAGGTAATACAGCTCAAACAAGGAAAAGCGTCGTAGTGCAGTAGTCTGGAGTCTTCACTAGAAAACCGTGGAATTGAGAAAAGTGAAACCATTTTAACACATTTAAGAACTACATTGGTGGCCACATGGTTTAAGGGATCTTTTTTGCAATAGGATAGATTGGTGATGATAAGGTCAAGGTTTGAATCATGGTTGGGTGTACTAAGGGTGGTTTTTACCAGGGTTGTTATAATTTTATCTAGGTCCCCCCCTCCCCAAAAAAAAACACATGAATTTTGTTAAAAGAACTCGCTCATTATATTTTGGATATTAATCAAACGCCAAATTTTTGAAACTAGTTAGTCATTTTGTTGAAAACCTTTTGGTTCAAACCCAATAATAATAATAATAATGATAATAATTAATACATTGATTTGAAGATGGTGTTATTAACAAGTTTTGAAATTACAGATCTTATACAATAGACTAAGCTATAAAATATGTTTTAGATGGTTGAACAAAATATGTTCAACTAGGAACTCACTTGGGATAATAATATCATTTTAAGGTACCAATGCTGTATTAATGCTAGGCACTAGAAATAATACTTTGTGCAAATGAGATAACAAAAGTTCTTACCTTTTATCTTGGCGTTGGCATTGGCGTACTAAGTCAAAGGTCCCGGGTTCGATTCCCGTGTCCAGGTATCATCTTTCAATTTTCAGAATATTTTATCTTTAACTAAAGAAAGCAACAAAACAATTCCGCGGCTGGCTTGCCAGTAATTGGATGCATGATCTCCCCTCTGCTCTTTCTATTCCTTCTACAGTCTTTTTTTTTTCAACCTGCTAGCTTATACAGTATTGTTGTAAAGAATTACATTGTTGCATTATTGTTTTCCTCTGATGTATCTTTTACTCCTTTCCTCACTATATTAAAATTAAAATTAAAATATGTTTCTCTGGATCTTGAATAATTAATATATTTGAATTATTGGTTTAAGATAACATACATAATATAATTTTTAATCATACTACAAAAAACCCAATATAACCTAACTTTTTTGTAAATAACCCTGGGTCTTACAGAATTATTTTCCATTCCCCCTCCACACAAATATCGGTACACTTCTTCTAAGTCATTAGCTTAATTAGTACATATGTGTATAACTTGAACCAGTAGGAAAACACGATTAAAAAAAATAATCATAGTTCCCAATTTCTCTGTTGTCAAATGAAGAAGGCAGAAAACCACACTTGAATGAGTATTCTGGTTCGATCGTGATCTTGCTTGTAATATCTCGACCAGTTGGCCGTGAGATGGGCTCTTTAAATCATCAAACGTTAACAGTTATAATATAATTTATTTTGAGAACATGTTTCACTTTCTATGTTCCTAGGAGTGAACACCATTTCTGGTCCATGGGTACCACAAGTGGGGTTTAAAAGTAGATGGGTGTAATTATGTTAAAGGGGGTATTCAAGTATTATGTGAGTACATTTCTGGCCATTTTGGAAACCCCCCACCCCCCTACTTGTAAAGAAAATAAGAAAACACCCAACATCCCCCCTCTTGCTCATGTTATATATATATATATATATATATATATAGCAACTTTCTTTGTAATTTGTTAACAGGAATAATTTATTTTTTTATGCAACTTATAAAGTGCTGGTAAATATGAAAGTAAAGATGTAAATTAATGGTGCAAAACAATTCACAATAAACACTATTGTAAAATGAATTTAATATTATTGCATTAAACAGGTAACGTTATAAAATTATAAAAATCTTAAATTGCACTTAATTGGAATTATAATAAATGCATTACTATTAGTGAATACATGAATTATTATAGTTATAAAAAGCTTTAATTTACTTTTAATCTGATGACCAAGGTCCTTGAATCCACATGACACTTTTAATTATCATGTGTCCATTTGGGGTGGTTTGGTCACTGCGCCATTATTGCCCGTCTTTCTTTGTCTTGTGTAAGCATTGTTCAAAATCTCCCCTCTACTGCTAAGGTACTTACATAATACTTGAACGCCCCCAAAAGCAACGAGCGTTTCAGGATCATTGACCAGACCGTTGCGTTGTGCAATCTTTAAAGACTTAATGTAACTAAGTTACTTGTTTAAAGAGGATATAGCCTATGTGATTAATTAACACTTAAATTATTACTTTTATAACAAAATATGTTGATGTGATTGTATTTCATTGTTATCTAATGCTATGTATTGCCATTGCTGATCACTTCTGCTTAGTAAAGAAATAGTTTAACTGTCATATCCAACTGTCTGACTTTTACCCATGAATCACAATTTAACATCCTACCTGGTAATGTCTCGTAAACTATCAGCTGCACAGCATTTAACAAACATGATCTCCTCATCAAAGTGATATTAAAGTTTACAAATACAAATTATATATATAATCAAATTAATAAATGATAAAACCCGCCTCGGTGGCGTAGTTTACTAACACGCTTGTCGTGTTGAGCTCGACTGCCGAGGATGGGGAGATTGAGGTTCGAATCTCGGTCGGGTGAACTGAATTATTACTCTTAGCACCCGCTTCAATGCTGACGACTGGGAGATCAGGGTTCAAATCCCAGTCAATTTTACTAAGGGGTGGTTTTTCCTCAATGGTTTCCCACTCTCCTTTAACGCAAATGGAGGTGGATTGCCTTTAAAATGATTCCTTCATTAGAATAATTATCATAAATGTGTATAACCTGGACAAGTAGTAAGATCCAGTGCTTATATATAAAGATAAAAACTTTTTATCAAAGAATTTTAAACATAAAACCTTTTACTATGTACTTTCACGAACTGTTATCCATGACCAAGTTGAATACAATACAATATTTCTGAATGGTTTAATGCAAGTCAATGCAACTATATAAACACAAGGTGGACATAGTTCATCCCCTTCCAACAAGCGTGTGCTATTGTAGACAGTAAATAATATTCTCCAGCACCTATTTATGTTAATGTTATGCTCTGCTGGACATTATTACAATCTTATAATGTGGTGGTTACTATTTAGGAGACCTATTAAAACTATTTTATTTTAATTAAAGAGCCCAAAATATAAGTACCTACCTAGTAATTTATTATAAAAATAAAATGTCAACACAGTATAAATATCTTCTGTTATATACTTTTATTTGAAGAAAAAGTGTGTTTATGAAAATAATTTCATATACATAACTACAAAGATTATATTATGTATTTCTATAAGGAAAACCTCTTTTCACTTTATGAATTAATTGTATTTTATCTTAAAGGAATAATACAATTCCAAATATAGTATAAAGTTTATATATAATGCTAATTTCTAAAAAAAACTTTCATATCTCCTTGATGATGTTGTGAAAAACAAACAAGAATCTAAGTGCCACAAGTATGCCTTAGCTAAAAAAAACTTCTGAATTTTAGTAGGGACTAGGTAAAGATTAAAAAAATCTGATTGCAAAGCTTTATACATCTCAATTATCCCACGTATTGCTGGAAACAAAGATAGCCAACTAGTTGGTAGTATAGGACAGTAATTGCTTGCAGTTTATATCAACAAATTTGCAACATTCTTTTTTAAGTTGTTCTGTTCTTAGCGTATACAGAGTGAAAGTAATTCACAGATACTGACAGTACCACATAATTAGGATAAGTTGAAAATATTCTGCGAAAAATCTGTTCTTCCCATAACTTTGAAGAGTGTGGTGGCACCGTTGTGCTTGAAATTTCATAGTCATCGGTGATTATAGATAGACAGAAATGTGAGGTCAGTACTGTGTAAGCAGCTACACACACGTAGAATACTCAGATATGGACGGCAATGGCCATGGGAGCATTTCAACAGATACCATCGGTTTCTTTACATGGTTTTACCTGGGCTGCTGCAGTACGTACCAATGCTGGTGTGAAAGTGCCCCTGCACACCATGAGGCACAAGTGCGGTGACTACTTTATAAAGTCCACCTAGCCAGTGGATTGGGTGTGGGGGGTTGGTAGAAAGGCCACTAGACCTCACACCACTTGTTTTTTTTTAAATTATGGAGTCACTTCAAGCTCTGGTGTCTGCACCTGACGACCCACCGCAGTCACCTAAGAACACTGTGGCAGGAATCCATGCGGCTGTTACAATGATTGACATGCACACTGAATTCATATGCCATTTGGAGCAATGCATAGTCATGTGAGGATCAACCTTTGAACATCTATTGTAAACTAACATATCCGTTTGATGTAAATTTCAGGCACAGTGTTGCCATATCACTCCTCTTTAGCTTTAATGTCGTTTTTCTAAAGAGGTGTGCGAAATGATTTTTTGAAAAGAGTATTTTTGACTTAAATTTATCCTTTTCATCATGTGGTACTTTCCTTATCCATTAATTACTACTCACCCAGTATATAGAAAAATAATTATATATATCATTCACGAGCTGTTTACCTGAATGACAGCTCGAAATGTAGAAGTAATCCCTAATATATCACTACGCCAACAGCTGACATCTATCACTTTGGATGACTGTAATGAAAACAGATGGTAATATATTAATGTGATAGTTAACCACAGTAATTTAGGCCAATATTATTTATATATTTATTTGAGGTCGGACACAAAGTTTATTTATAGTTTTATTCCCCTTAAAAAAATATTCACACCACTTTCACAAAAACTTCTAATGAACATAGCTTCAAAATGGCCACTGACGAATCTAAACCATATGATTGAACATAACGGTAAACAAGTTTTTTACAATGATGCAGACACGCAGTTGATGAAAATATTTTATTCAGTTAAATATTTCAAAATATGATAAAATAATCATAAAATCATTTATTGTATGTAAAAAAAATTACAACAATTTTCTCTTTTCTAAGTAAATACGATGCCTGTATTAAAAGGTATTGATGTGTGCACTATATTACACAAAATCAATAACATTCCAAAACGAAGAATAAGTACTTTTAATTATGTTTAAAATACTGTTTCGGGTTGGATAGAAAGAAATTATTTAAAAAAATGAAATAGTAAGAGAAAACTTAAGTTTACATTATTTTAAATGTAATATATAACACGTAAATAAAGATCTTTACATTTATAAAAAAAACAGTGATTTTTTACAAGTGTTGGCAACCCTAAACCTAAACATATGATTTTTGAACCGTCATCCAGGTAAAAATCTATTGTGAATGGACTTTACAAGCAGAGTTGCCACATTTAACACACTAGTCTGTAACTAAAGACAGCCATGGAGGAGCAGATAACAAAGTGTGCAAGTGAAAGTAGAAGAATGGTGGGAAGATAGAGGAGGAAGATGGATGCATTTTACTAAACTGACACAGTCACAGGCTGGAAACAGTTGATGTAATGATCATACTTGTTTGGTTGTAAAATACACATTCCTGGTGAGACACTGCAACTAAGCGAGAGAGGGTTGCTTTGGGAGGGGATAGCTATTTTCTCTCTTAAAGTTGAGTGTGTTGGGAGCATGATTTAAGGGCACTATCTTTGCAGTTTTTATTCCAAATATTTTTTGGTCAAAGTAAATAAAATATTGCTTAAGTACAAACATAAAGTTTAACTTTCTTCACCTGGTGATATCAACAGTTATTGAATATCTGTCAAGGATGTCCTGGAATTTAATAACTTTTTCTCTTCATTTAAAAAGTTTGTCATCTAATGCCGCCATGCTCGTGACAAATATTGAATTGTTTATATCACCATATGAAGAAAATTAAACTGTGTTTCTAATGGAACAATATTTTATTTTTTCTGGCAAAAAAAAAATTGCTATAAAAATGCAAAAGCACTGCCCATTTATCGCGCTCCTTACATACCCACCTTAGGCAAATATTTGTAAACCAATTTTACATTTAGTAGAATGCAAGAGTTTAGTCTTTAAAGAATGTTTGTTGCATATATATTTTTGTTTCTATTTGTATAGTGTCTGTTTTATTTAATCATGTGCATTCATCAAGAGTTTTTGTTTACATTTTTAATTAATTTTTTTTTTGTAAGCTTGAAATAATTTTTTTAAATTTTCAGGTCACTTTTCGATAATTTATATATCATTAAACTCCAGGCCTTAGTTATAAAAATAAACTGATTAATTTATTTTTGGAATAACCAAACAGATTATTTAAAAATATACGTTAAATAAATATGAACAATATAACCACTAAGGGAACTGCAGGTCTTATGGAGAAAATATTTATCTTCACTCTGTCTTGGTTAATTATGATTAAATCTCCTTGCTTTCGGTTATGTTAGAAGGTGGTGTGCTGGGGTGAAAAGGAGCTACTGGCAATCTCAGTGATAAGTGTTACGAAACTTGTCTTATATTTGAGGGACGATTGACCACACAAAAACAAATGAAAACTCTGTTTACCAATAGTAACCATGCAGTTACCTCATAAATTATATCCAGTGTAGTTACTTATAAAGAAAAAATAGTTATAACTTAAACAAATAAGTATTACCAACACCAGCTGGAATCATCGGTAGTTACTATTTTTTTTAAAGGGACTTTCCAAACAGTAAGTTATGAAAATGCTTTTTAGTAAAAATTGGTAATTTATTAAATTATAACAAAAATAGCTTTACATCCACAGTTTTATAATTATTAACTAATGACATATCAATCAAACCACACCGAATTAGTCGGCTGTTGGAACCTCCTAAAATAAGTATAATCTGCGCTAGTGTCAGTATGAGTGGTAAAGTTTTAATCTCTCAGACCTCGTATGCTTCACACATTTTTAATGGTCCAATCAACTGTGATGTTCACATGATATAATGTTGTATCAGAGGAGAGCCATGTTGACTGGAACATACTGAAAATTGTTTTTTTCTAAAAAGAGTTATCTACTTCTGCGTTCAATATTATATAATATATTATTAACACAATATGGCATGACTACAAAATAATGACCTAGTTTTGGGTTTAGTGATAATTTACTTGTAGTAACATAAAACATTAGGACCTACATTAAAAGGTCAAAAGCAGACTTTTAGTGATTACAAAAATTTCACAGAACAAAAAAATATTGCAGTTCCATAAAAATAGAACATAATGTTACTTTTGAAACAAACAATAAATAGTATTTACAAGAATTGACGCAAGAGAGTGAGTTGCACAGAAGGTGAGCCCGAGAAGACTCATACTATGCTCGAGTTCTACTTGGCTTCATTATTGCACACACGCCATTGTGTTTTGCTCTGTACATGTTTGGGGATTAATGGTCTAAGACGACGCTCTTGAAATAAACGGGTCTGCCACAAACAGGAAGATCGGGATTCGAGTCCCGGTACAGGTGTACTAAGTGCAGTTATCTTGAATGGTTTTTCCACTATTTTTTCCATGTAAATGTGGGTACACTTTCCCTAAATCCAATCTTCCTTATAATTAACTCATTAGCGTAATTAGTAGATAGGTATATAACCCAAACCAGTAATAAGACATGTAGTTTTAAAACTTTATTATGCTAATAGTAATTAATTTAATGTTCATATAAAAAACCAGCCAAGTGTGAATATATTTGTTTTTTATGAAATAAGAGACAAATATCTAAAATAAAATATACTTTAAACTTGCTTTTATATGGTAAAAAAAAATCAACCTATACCATTGTAAATTATAGAATTGGCTTTTGAATATACTGTAATAATAATAATAATAGAAACATTAATTTTGATACAATTCAATATCATATAAAGTAAAGCTGTTCACTTGATGCTGACCAGAAGAAAAGTTAGAGTTTTAATGATTTCTAAGATGTACCTAGTACACTTTTGCATTATGTTGTATGATGCTGTCTTGCACTAAACTTGTGTTCAAACAGCCCAAAGACAAATGACTTTCCTATTTCTTCTTCATCTACTCTTCATCCCTCCTCCATTCAACCACCAGTTTACTCAGTCGCTGACCTTGACATTCCAATGACTATCTGCACAATACCCTCTTAGTTTGGTTCTTCTCATGCTACTCCCCCTCTAACTGTGCATTATTTCACAAACTACATCCCCAACAAGTAGAGAAGAGTAAACATAAGTCACTCATCATCAGACACACAATACAAGGCAAAGAAAGAACCTTTTTTCAAGAAGCTCTGATATTGTGAGCCCATAAATCTGTCCATCTCGATCCCGAGCAAGATCTCAGAGCTTGAGTAGCTGTTTCAGACTATCCAAGTACTCGCAGATCCCTAATATCAAAGTGACCCGGTTGAAACCATCTGGCAGCTGTATTGGTTCAGCTTCTGTAAGGCCCAAGCGTGGCGCTTCATTTCATCCAGCAAAGCACAGTAATCTCGAAGAATTATGTCAAACTTGGTTCCACGCAGATTTTGATAAGCTTCTAGCAAGCGTTTCTTCCTGGATATTTCATTCCTTGATCTATCAGCCTGGGTTTTTAGGTGTGTATGGATCAACTTGATGGCTCTGACCATATTAGATGATTCTGTGTACAAACTTTTCTTAATATGGAGATGAAATAATCTGAAACAAGAAAAATAATAACAAATGTATGTAGGAGTGAGAAAATGCACTTTTTTCAATTTGATGCAAAGTCGAATCGAATGATATGAATTATTTCAAGCCAAATCGAAGTCTGGATATTTAAAAAAAAGTTTTGTGAACCTCAGGGAAAAAATATATTGATTTAACTATAAAGTTTAAGGTACTAATATATATATAATTTACAAAATCTTACATTGAATATATGATTAAAATATTTTGTACTAAGCTGAAGGTTTTTTTTCCTCATAATATGTATACTTAATTTAATTATTTTAAATTTTTTGTTTTGGGGACATTAATAATATGTAGTTAACGTCACAAAATGACAAGAATTGATCATCGTGTGTAAGTGTTTGCAACCTGTGATACGCTCAGTTTAGTAAAATATCTCCATCTTCCTCCTTGTATTTGCTTTAATTACTCTCATCTTACTAGCACCATTGCGGTTATCTGCTTCTCCCATTTCTTTCTAGGTCTCCTTTGGGAGTTTTTTCTCTACATATTTCATCTACAACATTTTTCTTGGTATTCTTTCTTTTCCTATCCTCATTACATGCCCAGACCATCTCACCCTTGCTTCCTTTACTATATCATATATTCCAACATCCTCATTACATGCCCATACCATCTCACCCTTGCTTTCTTTACTATACCATATATTCCAACATCCTCATTACATGCTCATATCATCTCACCCTTGCTTCCTCTACTATATCGTATATTCCAACATCCTCATTACATGCTCATATCATCTCACCCTTGCTTCCTCTACTATATAGTATATTCCAACATCCTCATTACATGCTCATATCATCTCACCCTTGCTTCCTTTACTATACCATGTACTCCAACATCCTCATTACATGCTCATATCATCTCACCCTTGCTTCCTCTACTATATCATGTACCACCTGTAGCCCAACTCCTGCCTGTACATCTTCATTTCTATCCTATTTCTCATCCTTCTCGAAAATTTCAGTCACATAAATGTGTATTTTAACTTTAAAATACTTTAATTAGCTGGTTAAGTTTCGTAATTGTTGAATCCTGAATTTTACTCTAAAATGGAAGTTGAAGTTTGTGAAGCTGTGCACACCCCAAATTGAATGTACAGTAAATATAAAGAAATAGCCGAGATGTTGGAATCTTTTTACTTTGGTCTCACCTGCCATTGACATTGGAGATCTTCACTTGAGCCTCCAACATCTTCGTAATCTCAGAAATTATTTCTCTCATGCCAACACGACGGAGGTCTACCAGCTCCTCCACCAACTTCTTGTTTTCCTCGACATTCGCCTTGCAGTGCAGGAACGTTTGGTCCAGGGTGACTGCCCTGGGACACGAGAGCTCGAGGAAACTCTCTGGGGCCAGTGGAGCACTCGATACTAGCCTGCATCCTGAAACAAATTTATTCGCCCAATGCACTGTTTACCAGCCTCTTATTTAACCTGGCATATCAGGGTTACAGGGGTGGTGGGGGGTTAGGGGGTGGATGTAAGGAACTGCAGTGCCACTTTGTGCAATAAGGACATTTATAACAAAACAATATCCACTATTTGTGCAATAAGCACATTTATAACAAAACAATCTCCACTATAGACTACTAGGATCAAACCTTGGGCTTTTGGGGGGTAAGAATAAAGCTTACTTTGCTTTGCTGGTCAACTGTCCTGAAAATTACTAGGATATCTATAATTTATATGAAGGAGTATGTATTTTGAATCTAATTTTCATAAAGGACCTTTTAGAAAACACAAACATATTTATTAGCGGTCAACATTGATACCATTTTACTATTATCACTATTATTTTATATTTATTGATAATATCTATCAAAAGCGACAGATACAGATCATATGATTTGACATATGAATACGTGAAAGTAGATCTAAGTCTTAGTAGCATTGTTAGATGTCAAATAATGAACTTCTTATGAAAATTATATTGAAGCCTTACTATTTTATTTTAATGCACATTTAACACCTGAATACTATTAGTGGCTCATCCTAGTTTGACAATGAGATATGACAGAAAGCACAACAGTTTTTAAACTATATTATTTTAACTTTTTTTATAAGTTATTTTATAGGTCACAGACCCAATCAGTTAAGGGAGACTGACCCGAAATGAAACAGCTAATTTGAGGATTAATATTAGTATGCTCAACTGTGTTTTAAAAGAGATATTTGTGGTGTGTATTGACTGAAAAAATAAATATATTTCCTTGACCAAGCAAATTCCCTGATTTACCCTGTTTTCCAGGTTGCTGGACATCCTGTAATAGTAACTCATGCAACTACATTGATACAAGTATTTAAAATAAACCAGGTCAGTTTTCCTCAACGAAGCGCACCTCTCATGGATCGTCTATGGCCAGCCGCAGCATTTGTAGTTATTTCTCTTTCAACTTTATTTCTAAGAAGACTCTTCTCTGCTGGAATAAGGTTTATATGCCCGCTTGACACACATTCTGTAGACAGCCTGAAGAGAGTAAGGGGATCACCTTGTTCTGAATCGACAGGATCATATAAACTACCCGGGTCTCTGGAGTACCTAGAAAACCCGTGTGACACGAGTATCTGGTTCACTTTCATAAGAGTCGAGTTGGGCAGTGTGTCTGTTTTCCTAACAGACAAGCAGGACGCTCCTTGGGGATTCACTCCACTTTTATTTGCAATACTTTTCACCACTCTCACCAGATAGTCATCCTTTTCACATCGTTTTCTATAAAAAGAGATTTCAGATAGCAACTGTTTGATTTGTACATCTTTTGTTTTAGTTAGTCCTGTTGAGAGTAACGTTGGGAGCGTTGCTTGTGATAGGTCAGTCTCTACGTTTCCTTTGTACTTCGTGACACTGCCAATGGGGGCTTTGAAGTTCACTGAAACAAATAGAGGTAAAGTTTATGGGAAAGCTCAGAAAATATTTTTGTTTAATAGCTCAGATCAAGTGATTCAAGATTTCAAGCAATCTATCAAGCACCTCAAACGTGTTTATTTGAATTTTGGCATATTTTGCGAGACTTGTCGTAAACCATGTAAAAAACATACTAATTAATCTCGATGATTATAATGTATACCATTGTATTGAATATAGTACAATTTGGTTTGTCTAACTTGATCACTAAGAAAAGATATCAAATTGAAATCCAAGAAGAAATTTCAAATTCAATTAGGTTAAAATTCCTTAACTTAAAAAGAAGTTGGAAGGAGCGAGGTCTACTGTTCACAAAATTACTAGCAAAGCCCACAACAAAGTGTGGCATCCTTTAATAGGGGCAAAGACCCCTACTTAAATTAGAAAACCAGTAGTAAATAGGTTAGCATATAAGCCCTATATTAAGATAATTTTGTATCTTACCAAATGAATCTTTATCCATAATGCTCCAATGAAGTATCCATATAATTGTTTTCAATGGAAATCGTTGATTTTAACAACCATCAAACTTAAAATCTCATCTTCATACACTAGGCCTACAAGCTATGTTTACTTACAGTCTTCTGAAAGAAAATATATGTGATTTGTGATTATGTATGTGGTATAATTTTTGAATTCATCTACATTATACAGTCTCACCATTCTTAATCACATTCTATAGTGTCGAAAAATAGAAAAGTAAAATATTTTGTACATTCAAGTTAGTCTAAATAAAATAATTTCGGCAAATTTTAAGCTCCCAGAAGTCCGCCACATCCACAATAAACTAACCGTTTTTAACCAACATTAGAAAAATAAATGGAACCAATCAAAAATATAGTTCCAAATAGTCTAATAGATGGCAGAAGAGTAGATAATTAGTTCCAAATATCCGTATGAAAATGTGGTTCTTGGGCAAACTTAAAGAAAATACGATATTTAAAAAACATAACCTTAATTTAAAATCTTCAAGTTTAAGGTGCCGTTCGGTGGTGGGTAGGGCCAGGGCGTCATGTTGAAGCTGGCTCCTCTTTTGCGCCCGGTCAGTCCGCTGGAATACGGTCACAAGATCAGACTTTTTCTGCTCTGTGTGGTGTCCATCCTTCTCTATTCCGCTCCCGTATTTTCCTATCCACCCAGATACAGGTACAATCATCTCCGTGCCGTATACCACCGGTTCCTTCGCTTGATCCTCGGCTCCCCGCCCCGTATCCCAAACCGCGTTTTCCTGACCATGTCAGGCCTCCCATCCTTGGACAGCCATATCCGCGGGCTAGCGGAGAGGTTTTTCAGTCGGGCGCAAGCCAGCTCCAACACGATCGTCAGGGGCCTCAGCGATTACGACGCTCCTGGCCTTCCCTACCGCCGAATAAGGGACGGCGTAATGAACCCCTTCGTCGACATCAGGTGACCTCGGAGTCGAATCGGGGGAGTAATGACTCTTCTTCTAGTCGTGTGAGACTGGGGGGAGTGGCCAGATAAGCGGGGTATGCCAGCCAAAAAGCCGAGTTCTATAGCAGTGCGCGGGTCGCCCAGTGTACGATGAGGGCACCAGTGAAACGATAACACCGACCAGGTAATATGGGTCGTGTGGCGGGGATTCAAATACCCACCGCTATATATACGAAATGTGCCCTAATTTGGGGATCCAAATAGACATATAAAACTTTAATTTTTTTATTATCGATGTATATGCTGTTTTGAAGAACCCCTAGGGGTTGGAGAAAATTATTATTTCGATTATGTTCTGATTAATTTATGCATGTAAATAGTGATAAGTAAGAAAAATACTAAAGAAGAAAAAAGTGCCACAGTTTCTATATTTGAATTGCGGCACGAGCACACTTT
>CABEEJ010004536.1:0-46437 GCA_901482245.1 Timema douglasi
TTGGCTCGCGCCTCAGTCAGTCGTAGTTGCCCAAGCCAGGAGAGTGGATGCGTCGCAGCGAGTACGTGCGTCCCATTTGACGGGGAAAGGCCTTGGTCGGACTTGGCGAAAGTTGGTGAGAGTTGGTGAGCCTTGGTGAGTTGGACAACCTCCATATTACTAGGTTGTAGTGTGTTGCATATTCTTTGTTTGGAACATCGTTACAATTCTGCCAACCCAAGTAGATCCAGTGAAAAAATCGTTAGGGGAATTACTGTATGAAGTAACAAACAAGGATGGTCGTAGATAAGGCATGTTAATCAGCTCGGGCGGGATTCAGCGTCACTCCAGACAGGTAAGCAGCAATATTCTCAGAGAGAACAGTACATGCTGGTATAACTATTCTTGTGGGAGGACACCCCAGTGCAACAAGAACCAGACTAGGACCAACCCTCAGTGTTGGAACGACACCATGAGATGATACCACAGCGAGAGAAGTCCTGGAAACCTGGACAAACCAATGGGCGAAACCAACAGGCAACTTAAAAACGGGGAAGGCCGTGCAAGGAAAAGCAACAGCAAGCACCCTGTTTACAGCCAGTGATTACCAAGCCCCCATCAGCCACTCTCCTTACAACTCAGAGGAAGGATGCATGAGTCACCCTTGTTGAGGCAACAAAGGACAAGGCAGCCAAACCCTCGTTAGGTTGATTAAAAAGTGAAATTCGCGAATAGGGAAGGAACTGCATTGGTATAAAAAAAATAGATATATTTTAATATATGTGTAATACAAGTCTTGTTGTGCATCAAAAAGCATTATAAACAACTGAGAAACAAATGAAGTGCGCAGCCGTCATGACACAGACAAACGAGTGTAGCGTCGGTGTTGCGATGTAACGGCCGTGAACTGGCCCTATTATATTTGCGGTTATAATCTGACCTAAGTTAGCACTGACATACTTAACACTCTTCATTGCGACCAAACTATTCTACATTCACTCCAACACACTCATTATTTGAAATGTGAATCTATGCGCTTTTAGCACATTTCAAAAGTTGATCTACGTCTACAGCTTTGGGGTTTGAATCAGCTAACATGGACTGCAATGACAAGTATATTACGGAAAGCTGACCATTCCTAATATTTTTTTTCACAAAATTATGGTAAATATTGATATGCTTAATGCGTGCTAGATATGCGCCATTCAAAGCCTAGTTCAGGGCATAGAGTTGTTTCTGTCATGCCACAAAGTTCTTGACTTAAGCTTCGGAGTCATAGCACCTCTTGTGCAGCCGCAAACATGGCCATGTGCGCTGAGTGTCAATGAGACAGCAATTGTGGGACTTTCTGTGTTCCGCGATATTGACAAGTTATTTTAAGAAATATAAAGCTGGTGACAGATTGACTCTCATTTGGGTCACTAGCCTAATCACAGTAGATAGCCAACACAGTACGAGGCTCCCAGAACATTTCAGGCATTGAACTCAAGTTTCCAATCGATGGTCCCCTTCAGGTGTATCAGTATGCGTTTCATTCCAGCCCAATGTGCTGATCCTGAATTATGGTTGAATCGATAAACAGAGCTAACAGCTTAGCTTAAGTCCAGCCTGGATATCTTCACAGCTAGCAGCAAATTCCTGACGGCTTCCTTATAGGGTATAGCTTCTATCTTCTAGATGGGTTGGTGATTATTCTTGGGATATTGTTTCACCTGTGGCCAAAGGCGTTCCAACTTGAATGCATTCCTGCATATTGAGTCGTATCAAGATTGTCTCAATATATGGATGTAGATTAAATCACATTTTAAAACGTTTCATGAGTTTACTCTTGATATCTTCTTTTGTACTTTTAACGTTTGAAAACAAGATCATGTCTTCAACATGAACAACCAAAATCTTAATTGATTTTTTTCTTGGTTCTGTACAATACACACAATTAAACTTGAGATTGTTTTGGACCAATTTTCTTAAGGCATTCATCCAACTTTATTTTTCATACTTGGCTCACCTGTTTCAGATTACACAGTGATTTTTTTAGGTGTCATATTTTATAAGATTCACAAAATTATTCTGGTTGGACCATATACGTTTCTTCGGCAAGATCACCTTGCAATAATTCCATTACCGCATCAGGTTGAGTGATGTCCAAATTGTATTATGCTGCTACATCAAGTAAATGCTCGATTGAACTATAACGTACTACTGTGAGTAAGTCTCTTTAAAATTATTGCCTCTGTTTGAGCTTAGCCTTTGATGAAAATACTGGCTTTGTGCTTAACAATTTATCTAGACGTATCGTGTTTAGTCTTAGTACCCACTTACAATTATTAAGTTTTTTTATTTATCAAGAGGAATATCTACAAATTCCCATGTGCCATTTTCAATCAAAGCTCTGTTTACATCATTCAGAACCTGTAGCTATAATTCCTTCTCTGAATAAATGAGAGCTTCATCTACCAATTTGGGATTACCAAGTTCCTCACCAAACGGAGAGAAACTAACGTAGTCTTGCAAAGCCTTCAGAAGCTTATTCAATCGTTACTCTCAACGTGGAGGTGGTGCTAATTCCATAGTGGAAGGCTGTTGCTGAGGTAAAAAGTTGGGATCTATATCTTCGACATCAAACCTCTTTTCTGATAAAATAAGTGGATTTTTGAACGCATACATTTAATTTGAAATCCTTATATGAGGTGTAGAACCACTGCCATAATCGGAATATTAGATTTCAGGATAAGCTTCTGATACATTATGTACCATTGGAGTATCCTGAACTGCTGCTGTATCTTCGATGATTTACTTAGGAAATTATAAAATAATATTTTCACAATTAGTGCGATTGTTTAGAAAAAAGTAACTACCATTAGCAATTTCAAAGAAAGTCACATCTCTGGAGACAAATCCTTACTTCTTTTATGATAATAGAGTCAATATGCCTTAGATTCAACACCGTCGCCTATTAATATGCACGGTTTAGATTTCGAGTCCAGCTTCTTCCATTTTTAAGTGGGAGCATGGGCATAAGTTTTACACCCAAAATTCTAGCATGTTTTAAGGTTGGCGTTTTAACTGACCAAAGTTCTTCTGGGATTTTTTCAATACATTTTCTCGGAGAACGATTGAGTAATTGACTAAGTTCTTTTTGAAAAACCAGATAAAATTAATAATAAGAGAGCTTGCTCAAAAATGGATCGATTCAGTCGTTTTACCTTGCCATTCTGTTCAGAAGTAGGCCTTATAAGATAGTGATTTTTGATGCTAAATTACTGTGGACTTAACAGATTAAAAATAGGAAACTACGCAGTATTCACCCTCATAATCAGTTATGAAGGGTTTAATTTTTCTCTCAGTTTTATATTCTGCAAAGTTTGATAAAATCTTAAATGGTCAAACACTTGTTTTTTGGTTTAAAAAAATAAACAAAATGATTTGTGACTGAAATTGTCCAAAAAAATCAGCACAGCGTGAGCCTGACAATGATTCTTACCCAACAGGACCATAAATTGCTGAATGTACAAGTTCAAGTACTCTACTAGTTAAAAAATATCTTTCTTCAAATGGAGAACGGTGGTTCCTTCCCTTTACATATAGGTAACTCACAAAGAATATCTTATGGGTTTTGATTGATTAATCGATACCATATGCCAAACCTTGTTTTTGTTGACAGGTGACAATCTGTAAAGCATTGTGATGCCCAACAGATCAAAGTTTATCTCAATTCTCATGTCTTGGAGCTTATCCACAACACATGTGAATCAATTTAGGTAGGTGTTCAAATCATCGTTGACAACGACTATTCACACATAAGAGAGACAACGATTCGTTGCCCATCTTACGTATGAATATTTGTTTTAGTGATGTATTACCAATATTATATCTGACCTGGCCTTTCTTCTTATCTGCTTTTTCTGCAGGTATTAGTGTTTCAATACTCATGTAGCCCCAAAGTCCACGGAAAAGAGGATTGATGCTGTCTGTAGATCCGATGTATCATAATTATTATTTATTGGCTTTATTTTATAAACTGACGTTAACGGTTAACATTCCAAGAGCAATTTTGAGCACAATCAAATCTGAAGTTAAACAACACGAACTGACGAAGTGTTGCAGATAAACGATAACAAAACCACACTCAAAACCCCTGTTTAAACTTTAACTAGAACTTCAAAAACGTTCTGGGCTTATAATATATTAGAAATGGATTGAAAACAAAAAATAACGATTTGAATACACTATACATATTATAACACAAAGCATGATTGTTTTAAAACCTTGATAATTAATAGCACATATAATCTATATTGTATTCGTTATGTAGGACAAAGCAAAGTAAAACAAAACACAGTGGAACGTTTATAAGGTAATGTGTGTCTTCTTGGTTGCCAAGGTTCATCTTTAAAGTGCTCTAGTAAGTGGGTGGAATTATTCAATTCCCAACCCAAATACATTTCTCTCGCTCTCAAACAATCATCCGAAATACATGTACTATAGCTTAGTTCCACAAATGAATTATATTGAACTCGAAAGTTCATTACCACATTTACTAAAGTAGATACCAGTGTACGCCACTGTAGGAAAAAAGATAATTAATTTAATTTTTATAAAAATTTAAGTGTATTTGCTTATGATTAATTATATTTGAGAGAAAAAATTACTAAAAACATCTACTATTTTAACTCATATGGTCCTATCTTACAATGTCAAATTATTTTATTCGTTAGGGCCTAACATAAGGTTAAGTGATAAGAGCCCCTAATTTTGGAAAAACATCCGTAAGGACATCAATGACATGGAGAAACAAGGGAAGGTGAGTCCATCTACCTCACCATGGGCATCCCCTATAGTACTTACAGCAAAGAAAGATGGTGGCATTTGTTTCTGTTGTGACTACCGAAAACTTAACCAACTGACTGTCAAAATGATGCCTATCCATTGCCACGTATGGATGACATACTTGAGGGTTTGTCAGGAGCAACATTGTTCTCATCTCTCGACATGGCAGCCGCCTATCACCAAGTTGAGATAGCACCAGAAGATCGTCTCAAAACAGCATTTGTTACAGCAGATGACCTCTACGAATTTAACATAATGAGTTATGGCCTTTGTAATGCACCGACTACCTTCCAACGTCTCATGGATTTGGTGTTTACAGGTATGAAGTGGAAAACCTGAATGGCTTACCTAGATGATGTGGTAATATGGAGTCGGGATGAAAAACAGCACGTGGAATGTTTGCGTTAAGTTTTTACACGAATACGTGATGCTGGCCTCAAAATCAAGCCTCGGAAATGTCAAATTATGCGGGACCAGATTACTTTCCTCGGGCACAGAATATCAGTGCAAGGGATTGCTACATCAACAGATAAAGTAAATAAGGTTCAATCTTGGCCCATCCCCATAACTGCGGAAGAAGTTAATTCTTTTCTGCAAACAGCCGGGTACTACCACCGCTACTTTGCTATGTTTGCTGCACCTCTACAGCGAATCACCCACAAAGGAGTACCATTTCTGTTCGATACAACTTGCGAAAGAGCCTTTGAAGAACTAAAAAGGAGTTTAGTGACCGCCCTCATTTTAGGGTTTCTCCATCCTAACTGTGAATGGCTGGTGGATTGTGATGCAAGCGCAGTTGGAATTGGGGCAGTACTTAGCCAGACTCAAGATGGCGAAGAAAAAGTAATTTCTTATTGGAGCCACCCTCTCACTAAGACAGAGAGGCAGTATTGTGCGACACGCAGAGAACTAATAGTTACATCAGCTACAGTTAGACGATATAACGATCTGTCCTGCTATAAAGTGGAAAAAGGCCAACAATTGACCACCCCATGAGGATGCCGTGGTACTTGGAAGAACCACCACGAGTTTGTCGGTCCAGTGGGACCAACTAGAGCTTAAACAAGGTGTTCTTTATCGACGTTTTGAAGAAATTGGAAATAACCAGAGACTTCAGCTGGTTGTCCCGCGAGTGCTTAGAACAGAAATCCTACAAAGTCTTCACGACACACCCACTGGAGGTCACTTAGGTATTCACAAGACAGTTGAAAAGGTACCGCTAACGGTTCTATTGGCCGGATCTCCGTCGAGACACCACAGCGTGGGTCCAGTAATGTCCTGATTGTGCAGCTAGGAAAACTTAAGTACTAGCTTAGGCACCACTACAGAAGTTTAGGGTCGGTGAACCTCTGCAAAGGCCATTGATATATTAGGGCCCTTTCCAAGAACTAAGCGGGGAAAGAAAGTAATTATGGTTGTATCAGATTACTTTACTCATTGGGTGGAAGCGTACGCTATGCCAAACCAGAGGGCAGTCACAGTTGCAACACAAGCAACTGGCAACAATCCCACGAGTGAACGCTGGCAGGTGGTGGAAATTCCACCGACTCTTCACAATAATGCAGTGGACGTCAACACAGAAGAAGAAGTACATCGATACCCAGCCCGGAACAGAGCACAGACAATTCCATTTCAAGCAGGCTTTGGCAGAATGAAGAAAAGTTTAAATAAACATTTCTAATTTGTAAGGTAGTTTTGTTTTGTAAATAGGTATATATGTTGGTGTCTATAAGCTATTGTGTTTTAATTTTAAACTGTGAGTTTTGAACAAGGGAGGGAATAGTGTAGTGACAAGCACTGACTGCAAACGAGCAGGTAGGGGGGAACATTACCCTTAAAAGTTATGACGGGACAATTCTCTTTCACATAGTGTTCTTCAAGGGAGAAGGGTTGGCGACAGATCCCGGCAGCCGGGTAGTGTGAGCTCTGGCCTTGGAGCGGCGACTAGGCTGGTATGTGAACACGAAATAAAGAAGTATTACACTCCCAACGGCGTATAGGTCTTTCCAATGGTATCTTCCCATTGGATTTGCCAAACAGTACCCTGACCAAGGTTCTGAAATCTCTCATTCTCACTGCATATCCTGCCTACCATATTCTACGAGATTTAATTATACAACAATGTGTTGTGGTGAGTACATGGTATATAACTCATCATAATGTAACCCCCTCCACTTTCAAGTAGTTCTTTTTGGACCAAATATCTTCCTAAGTTCTTTATTTTGTAACATCCTAAATTTATTTCCATCATGTGAGATAAAGCACTACGTTTCACACCACATAAAAACGGTTACATTATTGTTTTATATAAGCCTACTGAGTTTTACATTCCTTGAAAACAGGAGAGATGATTAAACCACTTACTGACTAATATGAATATAATGCTTTTCCTCCCGTTATTCTTTTACTAATTTCCAATCCAATATTGCTATTTAAAATTTTCTTACATTTTTAAATCTACTAACTATATCAAATGATAATATATTGTTCGTAGTAATCTCTAAATTATCATTCCTAATCCATGTTATCTGTATGATCGTATACTTTCTATTAGTATAATATCCTGATAGTGGATCGTAAATTATCGTACCACTAGTATACAGATATTGTAGTGCAAATGCTGAATCAACCAACATCACAAACAAACAAAAATTGCTTCAGACAATCAACCCGAGAGGAAAGCCCTACACACTCAAATCGTGTGAAAGAAGAGCCTAGCAGAAAACCACTCTTCCAAGTGGCAACGGAGAACAACACTATACCCGTAATCATGGCTTAATATAAATTACAAATAGGTGACCCAGATACAAGTTTCTTTGCTTATATATTATAAGAAATCATGGCAGATGCACTAAGAGCAGAGTCAAAGATACTAAGAGACAACAACTTAAATAGTTTTGTCACACTGCTAAAATCGCTCGTGGAAATGATGTGCTTTTTAAAATAATATTATAATCTATTGTTAAAATGATTTCAAATATTTTTACACACCGTTCTTTAATATTTTTTTTATTTATAATTAAATTGCCTGATATAGTTTATTCTATGAAAGAAAATATGATTATCTAATTTTGATTTTTGTAACTTAAGTGGTATATATTATATCCACCTCTGCAAATTAGTATCATTATACATGCGTGTTTTATATATATCACACCCTACTTTTCTGATGTGTAAAACAGATCTGCTTAAAAAAAAGTACTAGGCCTATACCTTCATTCATGTATCTATAATCAGGTAAAGTCATGTAATCTTTAGATCTCACTTTTTATCAATATCAACATCTACATATTTTGTCGGTGAGGTGTCGCGAACTTTTTAATAATATGTAATAAGCAGCAAATATAAGCCCTTTTATTAATGAAGGAATTGATGGGTCAAGGATGTAAACAATTTCTTTTTGAAAATAAATATAGGCCTATGTTTTAATGGTAATGCCATACAGTGTTCCTTTCATGATTATACTAGATAATGTTATAAGCTACATTTGACAATTGACACACATAGGAGTACATTATAATATTTTGCTTTGATTATAAAATTATTACTCCACTGGTCGAACAGTTTAAGGCATCATACTAATATTAGACTTGCCTGCTGATGACGGGGATATCGAATTTTGAACCTTGTTTGGGTAGTTTTTCCTAGATGGTTTTCTACTCTTCTTACCCGCCTTGGTGGCGTAGTTGGCTAACGCGCTAGTCGTGTTGAGCTCTCCTGAGGACGGGGAGATCGAGGTTTGAATCTTGGTTGGATGAACTGGGGGTGGTTTTTCCTAAATGGTTTTCCACTCTCCCTCCACGCAAATGCGGGTTCACTTCCTCTAATTCAACCTATCCCAATTCCTAATTCATTAGCGTAATTAGTACTTAAAGCGTATAACCTGAACAGGTAGTAAGACACGGTGCTAAATAATAATAATAATAAATTCTACTCTTCTTCCACACTAATGCTGGGAGATTACCTCTAAAATACTTTCTTCCTCATCTCTACCCTATTAAAGTAATTATATGTTGTATAACCTGAACCGATAGAGCCGCTATGATAAAAAAAATGTGTGAGTAAACTTTTAACCATACACTATTTTGGTTAGGCCTACCACTCCTTTCCGAAATGTACACCATGACACTAGATAAGAGTAAGGGCCTGCTGGTAACTAGACTAAAATAAATCAAAATGTAACCATCCCAACTTTTATTAGCTGTAACATTTAATTTTATCATATATGGAAGGGTAGGTTAGGTTGGTTTGTAATTCATAATGTAGTCCTGGTATAAAATATTAGTCTAAACAAATATAAAATGTGTTTTAATATACATGTTGTTAATAACTAATAAACCCAATCCAACCTACCCTGTTAGGTCTAAGAAAATTAAATTTTATTAAAAGTTTGAATCTGTATTGCCTACACATTTATTCAAGTGAACAGTTATGCTGGTTCTGAGTTTGAAGCGCTTTAATAAAGTTTGTGAAATATGGCTGGACAATAGCCTGTGAAAAAGGCGAGTCAAGTTATTATTTTGTAAACTTGAATTTAAATAGTGTCAATAATTTAACATAATTCCCTTTTATTTGTCAATATACCTAGATAAAAACATTGTCTGGTAGTGTTATTTCATGACCATATATTTTTTTAAATAAAAGGTTTGCATACTCGACCCAAAATAATTTTAAGTAGTTTATTACACACTGAGCTGTAACAAACACTGTAATTTTATATTAAGTGTAATTTATAAATCAATGTTTTACAACTTATTATATTTATTTTAAACTGATTTTATAAAACAAAGTCTTAATTTAGTGAAATATGTATAATATTTAAAACAACATTACCTACCCAAAATATTAAAATTGAAAAGGTATTTATTAAGATGCTTGGAAAATTTTATATTGTAAAATCTAAACAAAACTCACCTACTGTAAAGCACAGTAGGAGAATAATTGTCTCAACCTGACCATCAATAGAAAAGAAATATACCATCTTACAAGGAAATAATTGCAAAACAAATTATTTTGCTAAAATATTGGAAAAAGTGTAATTTTTTATGTTCTGAGGCTACAATATCCTAACCTCATTGCCTCTCACACAAAATCTTCTCAGCAATGCTCCAAGAATTACATTCAAACCTCTCCCTAAACTCCACAACATTCTGGTTCACCCTAAATTGCCTAACCCATCTACAAACAACAAACATCAAGCCAACGATTCCTACCCATACAACAAACCAAGAAGCATCAGCAAAATTCACCAACCTTCCGCCTCATTCAACAGCAGGCTCACACAAATGGAATACCTCATGAAAAGACCTTATGGCTGCTCCACAGAAAATCTTATACACCAGCTACAATGTAATTACTGCACTGCTGAATACATTGGCCTCACCAAATAAACACTCAGACAACGAATGAAAAATCACCAATTTTATAGCAACCATGACCCTGACAAGTACTTCATGCCCAAACATATAATTCAGATTTTGACTCACCCTATAGGTCTATAATAATACCCACCTGGACTCACCTTAGATAACCATCCATCCATCTTCCAAGCAGACCTATTCACACTAGTCAGTCATTTCTATATATACAATAACATTACTATCAAATATAATATAAATACAAAAATACAACATTCAATCCAGCTACCAAGAGTAAAGACAAAAAAAGTTTGAACAGGAAAATTCAGAATCCAGTTCTAAAAATGTGTTTAATCATGAGAAAGGCAACAACAGAATCTAAATAACTATGATCAACCTCTAGACTTGCTTCAATAGTACAGTCTGTGTTTTACTCTCTTCTACTGAAGAAGGAGACTGATGTATCCCGAAAATGTCATAATTATGTCCTAAATTATGTTGTGTTTTAATTGTTCACTTTAAGGCCTACACATTTTTGGCACCTGTGTAGGCCTTGACCTTCTATCATCCGTTCGACACCAATTTTCCTTTGTTTCCCTTCTTATAGTATATCTGTATTCTGTTCTCCTTCCATATCACTCTAAGCTCCCTTTATAACCATTGTAGTCCTGCTTCTCCTGCAGCTTTTATCATTTCCACAGTCATTTTGTCCACATTCGGTACTTTTCCTTGTGTTATCCTCTTGAATGCATCTTTTACCTCTTTCCAGGAGGGTCCCATTTTCCCCTATTTTACTATTTCTTCGTCCTACTCTGTTTCACTTTCATCCCTTTCCTCGTCTAAGTTGAACATCTCAAAATATCTCATCCATAGTTTATTTTCCTCATCTCTTCTCAAACTTAACAAATTAAACATATACATCATTCAAGAACTAAAACTTTTTACAGAAAAACAAACTGAACTAATAAAAAATAATAGCTGCCGAGCATGTGACTATTTAGTTATCCAGACCCCTGGTTGTTAGAGGAATAGATAGGAAACTTTTAATGAACTAGGCTACAGAATTTGGAAAAAACTAGTTCTCACAGTAGGGATGTAAATATGTCAATTTCAATATTAAAATGTTAGTAAAATATATTTTTGTTAATAATAAAGCATATATTTTTTGGCTTGACTTCTTAGTTAACAATAATTGACACTTACTTTATAAGTTCCGAGAATTATTAGCTAAGACCACCTGTAATCTAGATTTGTCTTGGAAATAGTTCCCTTTTTATTCCTAAGACCACCTGTAATCTAGATTTGTCTTGGAAATAGTTCCCTTTTTATTCCTAAGACCTCTGTTTTGCTAGAAGGAATTATATACCCTTTGTGTTTACTCAATATTTTCAATGATCAGTTCCAGCCTGTGTTCCCAAGTCAACGGGATACTCCCTAAATCTGTTGATTTTCAGAACTGTCACAAAATAGTTTTATTTAACAAATGCCATCTTTCCAAACCTCTCACCCCTGCTGTTTTCAACTACCAACTTCAAGTGCCACTACACATACCTTAATGAACAGAATTTGTTTTCAAATGTCTAAACATTAATTCATCTACTACTTGTGGTGCTAAGCTCTTCTTGTGAATCTGAAAAAGTTTTAGTTGGCTGCGTAGGCTAAAAACCTATTTAAGCTCAAGTATGACACAAAAGCAAATAAATCACATTGCAGTTTGTCATGTGCATAAAGGTGTATTGGATAGCATCGATATAAAAGAAACAGTGAGGTGTTTTATTCATAAAAGTGAAAAGAAAAGATCCACGTTTGGATCAAAGCATTAATGATTAGGCCCAAGGTAATTTATCGTTATGATTAATACAATAGCTAAATAAATTTATCATATAAAATATTTGTTATTCAGTTGGTAATTTTTGTTCTCTTTAATGTGAAGGGAAAGTTGGTTATTTCCAGCGTCGTAACAAGGAAAAGAGGTTTGAACCCTCTCTTCTGAAAGTATGAATAGTAATATACTTTTTTCGTTTCTCATCAATGTCTAGGCTTATAGCTTATTGGAGTTTATTAAATTTTCTAATAGCTACAGGCTGACTTATGTGTTAGAACACTTTAAAATGCTTCAAAACATATTTAATGTAAAAAAAAAAATTGACACCCAATTTGGGGAGGTCACAACAAGCGACTCTAAGTACACGCCCCTCACCCCCCTTTTTACCCCTCCTTTCACCCCCCCTCCCCCAAACTGGGTGCGGCTTGGTTAAATCTATTCCCCCTAATAAATAAGAGCTAGCGACACGTATGCCCTGGTGAGGTGTTTCCAAACTTCAGCATTCCGGCCTGTTAATAAACACTGTTGCGGTTAGAAAAAAGAAGATGGCTACTATACACACACTACTAATAAATAAAATATATTTATTTTGGTTAATTTGTTGAATTCACATGGAATCACCCTTATGAGTTTGTCAATGTCTAGGTTTCAGCATATCCTTATCAATCAGCAATAACAGTTATTTTAACAAACATAAGATGAGTGAGAGACCATTGTATGTGAAGACTGAACCAGAAGAAGACTTTAAATATCATCTTCATCAAGGAGTTGAGCTGGAAATGGAGGTAGAAAAATGCATCACATTTTGTTTTTATTAGATTTGTGTGTGTATTCTTGAAAATAGTACAAGTTTTTGTTCTTGTGTTTGATAGGCTTTATAGAAATATATTTTTAACTTAATTATAATTGACATATTTTAGGCTAATATTTATAAATCTGAAAAAAAAAATTATACAAGATTTAAAATGTAGGTAATTCTTTGGTTTATCCTTATTACAAATAAGCTGTTCCAGTCCAAACAGCTGGGTAAACATTCAAATAAATTGATCTAAAATATAAATATTCTAGTTTTGTTTTTGAGTGCTGGTTATTACTACCGATTCAGGCTACCGCATGTTCATATTAATGGTGTAACTATTAGTAGAGAAGAGGAAGTGTACCTGCATTTACAAGGAGGGACAATGTAAACCATTTAGGAAAATAATACCCTCAGTACACCTTATGGGGATTCAAACCCAACCTCATCTCCAACAAACCAGACCAGACAAGGTTGTAGTTAGCATGCCCACTAATGCACGTCTTGTTAATTTAAACTTTAAAGGCTGTTAGAAAGAAGCAGAGCTAGGAAGGCTGTGCACACAACAATTTCTGGCATAAACAGACCATTGTTGAAGGAAGGTTTATTCAGACCGAGGTGTAACTAAGTTAAGGTTGATGGCGCCTAGCGCAAATTAAACATTGTCACCCCTTGATAAATGTTCTTTGGAATGTGTCTGAATTATTATATTGCTACTAGAATTGGTTACTCGTTATAATACTAATTACAAAATAAAATAAAAATACACCTTTATTATCAAAAACAGAAAACATATATATTTTTTGCTAATAATACTAATAAATATGATTCCCAGAGCACGTGTCCCACCTGTTTCACCCTAATTATGCTACTGCACTTAACATCAATGTGTCTTATTTTGGGAGCAGGGGGAGGGATTGGGGGTTTAGAGCCACTGTTTCAGTTTATATTGTGACAGTGCTATTCTCAAAATCATTTATAAAAATTAAAAATTTCTTCAAATAAGTGTTAAAATTTTTAGATATAAAGTTATTAGTTAAAATTTTCACCAAGTATAAAAAAATTTAAGACCATATTCTCGAACAATGATACGTAATATTTTTTTCTCTGTGTCCTTCTCTTAAACTTAACCAATGATGATTTTCACTGTAGACTAATAGCTTAAAAATTACATAAAACACTTCTACAGATCTTTAGATTATACTTGATCAATTCTCTGGCTACTCAATTTTAAAATTTACATGTATTTTAAATACGCCTGTGTGATATATGTTGTAAAAAAAACTTGTCTTCTTAAACTTTTTCCACTATAGACCTCTTTTCATCTAAGAATATATATATATATGCAATCATGGGTATAGGTCTGTCTATATGTATATAAAATAGGTATACAAATCATCCATTTACTGATAATAAATTATAAAAAAATTCTTTAGTACACATATTATCTTACCATTTATTAAAGAAGAAAGCAAATTTGCATAGTAATGAGATGAATGTGCGTGTTTATTTATACAAAAAGAATTAAATTTTGGCTTAATATTTGATACTTCAGGATGTAGAGCATCTTCAACTTTTTTTCATAGTTGCTTGATATTTTGATTTTATAATCGTCACTGCTAAGAATGTCACTTTGCATAAATATGTAGTACAAAATGGCAGAAGTATGTTTAGGGCCATTTCATTAATTGTTGGAAATTATGTCCAAATCCAACCCAAAATTAATTTAACTTTTTTTTTAGGAAACTCAAGTCTTAAATCTGTGTCACTTAATAACCAGGCAAATTCTTCTTGAACGTTAAATGGCAGATGACTGACATTTTTGATTTTGATTTATGAACCCAACTTAGTTTTTTAGAATCAAATGTGGAAGGGTGTATTTCTGAAACTATGTATCTAGGCACTTCATATGATAAATTATAACTCTTACAATAACCGTTATTCTAAAGCAAGTCTTTCATTTTAATTTCAGTTCCATGAATATGGTGCATTGGTTCTAGCACCTAAACATGTCGGGCGAATAGCGTTTCAGTGATTAACAGCAATACTGGAACACCGAAAGGAGTAGCAGGACAAATGCACCAGATAAGACTTAGATAACCGTTAAAAAATAAAGTTAACTTTCTAAAAATTTCTTTAACAATAGCAGGTTTCAATTCAAACTACGCATCAATTTTATGTAACATATTTAACTTGTTGTTTTAATTTGTTATAATTTTAATCTCCTTTTAAAACTAGCTCATTAGTGTTATATGTGTTTTATTTTTACTATCACTCCAAATAATTGGTCAATCTTAGTGTATCATATCATTTTGTTAGTTCATTTCCACTTGACTCATATTTAAACATTATATTTTAACTACTTTATAAACTAGTTGTTACTATTATAATTATTTAACTTGTATTTTAAATAATTGTCAATTAATAGTGTAGTATGTAATGTAAATATGTAATACCAAGTATGCTAACATCTTGTAAAGATTAATCATAATATAATTATGACTTTTACTAATTCTTCACTCCTTACGAAAGATTCATTTAGAATGTTAAACTGAGGTGTCGGATCATTTTTCAAATAATTTAAATTAGTTTACATGAATAGATTAAAAATGATAGTAATACAAGGAACTTCAATTGCAATGGTACTACATATCATTTAGTTAAATTTAATTAAACTTTCATGTTGTTCACATACCTACATGTCATGCTAATATTTATATTTTTATTATCAGGGTGAAATTAACATACCAATAAAGTTAGAAAATCCGTTTGAAGAAGATGAGCAACATAACCAACCTCAAGAAAGTAAATCAATCTTGCCAACATTCCTACCAATTAAAGAGGAATGCATTGTGAGTAACGTTTGTAATCATGCAATTCAAACCAATATTTTAACATAGTTTTTGGATAAAAGATTCTCGTATTTGAAGGATTGTTCCGAAAGCAAAACATTTTCCACAACCTTTTAAACTAATGTTCAGTTTCTTCTTCATTCCATGGGTTAGGTTAGCTCCCTGTTCCTTCTTAAAAAAAATTCCAACCAATTCTTCTTGGTAAACCTATGAACTGTCTTCCTTATGGCTTGTACTCTAAAACTTGTTTTGGTAGTTTGGACTCTTGCATCTGTCACATATGGCTGATTCAATTCACTTGTTATTCACTCACTCGATCAATAATATTGTCGATATTAAGTTCTTATCTGATATCTTGATTTCATTTAATCTTGTAAAACCTTTTAATTGTCTTAAGAATTTAATCTCAAATGCCTGCATTTGACTTTTATCACTCATTGGCATCATCCACGTTTCACTTCCATAAAGTAATACAGGAGTAGGCAGTCATTACTTTGTAGAACTTTAGTTTTGTATCTTTCTTTACTATATTCTTAATTTTATGTAGATTTTATTAAAAGAGTTCATGAAAACTAGGTGCTTAAGAAAATATTTGGTCCACCTGAAAATAGTATACAATTACTTACTCTTTTATTATGTTTAAAAATGAGGTGGCCCAATGCTAGATAATCTTATAATAAAGGAAATTGATAAAACTAAAGAAAAATGAAAAATAAACTACTAAGAATAAATTTGATGAAGAAAGCCCACCTAGGGAAAGAGGAAGAATCCAATGCACAAAGGTGACATCTTCTTCCTTTCTTCTGTCTTCTATAGTATAAGTAGTCACACAGACATTTTAAACACAAATAAAATAATATTTCGGCATTGTTGCCTTTATCAAACACAAAGAGTACAAATAAACATTGGAGTAATCCATTGTTTGTGTTTATTTGTACATTCTTCCTCTTTGTGTTTGATAAAGGCAACAATGCCGAAATATTATTTTATTTGTGTTAAAATGTGTGTGTGACTACTTCTACAATAGAAGGCAGAAGAAAGGAAGAAGATGTCTCCTATGTGCATTGGATTCTTCCCACATATTTCTTCTTTCCCTAGGTGGGCTTTCTTCATCAAATTTATTCTTAGTAGTTTATTTTTCCTTTTTCTCTAGTTTTATCAATTTCCTTTATTATAAAATTACTCTTATATCAAAAATAATATGGCGTTATATATTTGTATCAATAAAAAAAACTAGAATGAGCTGTACTAAAATAATATATTTAAATATATGCACCACTGTTGCAAATAATTGATTAGATATCATGAACAAATAAAAAGCTAGATTGAACTTTACCAAAATAATATATTGAAGGGTATGTACCAAGGTTGAAAAGAGTGAGTGGTTTAAAACAACACTAATTTATTTTGATAAAAATTGAGATCACACAGTACTTTCATAACAAATTGGTTATTCTTAAGTTAATTAATTTCACCTACATAACTTTATTTAATGCTTTGCCTGGTACGGGCGTTAAACGTCTTTGTTTACCAAACGTTCCCTGGTATGGGCGGGAGTCGATGTTTCATTGCAATAAGTTATTGTAATGCCATCTATCAATGAATCACTCTACTTTAGCCAGTTTGAATACTTTATATTGGAGATGATAGGTGGAGCTACCAGTTCAATACTATAATATAAACATGTATAAAGTAATAAGAAAAAAAATGAGCAACGAAAATATTTGTCAGGTAAGAGTATACAAGTAGCAGAGTATACAAATAGAAAAATGGTGGCCGGGCCTACGCAGAAAGCTGTGCTAAATGGATGTTAGGAAATAGGTTAACACAATTAATATTGAATATATGAAGATTGCTGTAGTTCATATTAATAACTACACCCAAATTAAAGTAATCACTATAATTGGCAATATCTCAAGTTAGGCACTTGTTGAAGCATATATTTTAAAGACAGTAAGTAAATTAATTTATTTTCATTACAGGTAAAATCAAACAGATCAGAAAGTGATATTGCCATGAAAAATCACTTACTTAACCAAGAATTTTACAAGAATAAAACATATCAATCAGATCAGCATATAAAAATTATAGCAAAATGTAAAAGAGAACATTCTACTGAATATGATGGATTGTGTTTCTCTGCTAAACATGGAGGAATCAAGTTTAAATATACATGTAAAGAAGGTAGTTGTACTAAACATGCTAAAGGAGGTGGTTTCTGTATTAAGCATGGTGGGACCCTCACGAAATGTAAAGAAGACGGTTGTACCAAACATGCTAAAGGTGGTGGTTTTTGTGTGAAACATGGAGGAACTCAAGCTAAATGCAAAGAAGAAAACTGCAATAAACAAGCTAAAGGGGGAGGTTTCTGCATAA
The DNA here is from genome assembly GCA_901482245.1 of Timema douglasi. Lineage (NCBI taxonomy): Eukaryota > Metazoa > Arthropoda > Insecta > Phasmatodea > Timematidae > Timema > Timema douglasi. Next base: position 18,016 of record CABEEJ010004536.1, read on the forward strand.
AGCATGGTGGAACCAAGACTAAATACATATGCAAAGAGAGAAGCTGTACTAAACATGCTAAAGGAGGTGGTTTCTGTACTAAGCATGGAAGAATGAAGGCTAAATATACACATATACTATAATTTAGATGTTAGCCTTAGAATATTTAACCTCTCTGTGTGAGACATGAATGCTGAACACTCGTAAATTTTACTACTTTACATTTTATTATATTTAAAACATAATTTCATTATATTATTGACAAAATGAAAACTATTCTCAAATAGTTAAAGTATTTTTTGTAGATTATTATTATTATTATTGTCTTAATTTACATGGCGAAATTAAGGTATAAGCCTTATCTTACATTTAACCATGTCTTAAGTTTAACATTACACTATATTTATCAATAATTATTATCATTAAATAAAACACAGGAGACAAGTATGTGAGGTAAAAATACACATGAACATAAAACATATAAAGTATTGCAATGCAATAAACGCATAAAAAACCAGCAACCAAAACAATAATCAACTTGAACACAGTATCTATAGATCAGTAGTGGAAACAGAGAGATAAAACAAAATAAAATCAATTAACATTCTTACACTAAACATGCACACACATAGATTATGCTGCAACTCACACACAAGAGATATAGTGATTGGTGAGTTTGTTTCTAAAATCAAACATCCCATTCACAACTGTGAAGTCTACAGGTGACTTGTTTCAGGCTAAGGCAGATGAGAGTGACATATTTTAAATAAAAATTAGTTTTGCATGTCGGAACACGAAGCAAGTTAGCTGACAGAGTGAGTGCAGAGACCACCCTGTACTTGTCAAAATTAAAATCGAGAGGTCAGGTAACTGGGTAAGCCAGTCATAATTAATTTGTACAGCAGTAAATGAGAATGTAGTTCATATCTTTGTTCAAGTCTCATCCAACCAAGCTTCCACAAGTATGGAGTAACATGATCCCGATATTTCAGATTAAAGATATATCTAACACATTATGCAGTCTCTGAAGTTGAGTGGCCAGAGTTTCCGTTAACTTAAGTCGCTAAACACACCATCACAATAATCAAAATGAGGACGAACAAGTGCCTGAACCACCAAGGCCCTGATATGTATTGGTAAGAATCGCTTGAGTCTCTTTAAAGTATAAATTGTAGCAAAAGATTTTTTTTTACATATAGCAGTCACATGGCCAGTACAAGTCAGGTTTTCATTAATAGTAAGGCCTAAGTTACGTACGGTAGCTGAGATGATATGGATTCAGAGTTGAGCTCAATGTCAGGCAGAGTTGACCGATCAAGTTTAGATAATATAATTTTGGAACCAATAAAAATACCATTTGATTTCTTTGGATTCAAAGAAAGGTTATTTTGCTTGGACCAGTAATGATAAGCTTAAGATTTATATTTAATTTATGTATAGCTGTTTCTATTTCCAATGGACGGGAAGAGATATAAATCTGTAAATCATCCGCGTGAAGGTGATACAATAAGAGATTATGCCAGGTAAATCATTAATAAATAATGAAAACAAAAGTGGGCCTAATAGATAGCCTTGGGGGAAATCGGTCCTAAATGGTAGCCACAAGAAGAAATTTCCACTGAAGTTCACACTCTGCTTCTGCTGCCTACCAATCAGATAACACATAATCCATTGGATAGCACTCAAAGAAAACCTATATGACTCAAACAATTTACATAGTAGTATATTGTGATTAACACAGTTAAATGCCTGCAAGAAGTCGAGTAAGGTGAGAATAGTAATATTGTACCATCCATAGAGAGAAGAATATCATCAACTACATTTATTAATGCCGTATTATGCTTAGGACGAAAACCAAATTGAAATTGCTATAGCAAAGCATGCTTATTAATAAAGGACAAAATTTGTGTGTGCACCAAATATTTGAGTGCTTTAGATAGAGTAGGAAGAATAGAAATAAGACGGAAATCCCCAACATCAGTCGGGTTGTTAATCTTGGGTACAGGGATAACATAAGCCATTCTCCATAGATTAGGGAAGACACCATTTGTAAGTGAGAAGTTAAAAATATTGGTTATTGGAGTAGTGACAAAAGGTAAAATTAAGAGGAGGAAGCTAATTAAATTTTCGTCAACCCCAATCGCCTTGAATTTAATTCTGTGTAATGATCTAATTACATCCTGAGTTGTGGATATGGGTCAGTCTGCTGCGAAAGGGCTGTAAATTGCTCATTAAATGTGTCTGGGCTTATTTCAGTAGCATAGTTAAGTTAATTTTGACTAATCCCCATACGACGGAGATTTTTTCAGCAACTATCAATTTCTTCAAAGGCTTATATGGGCCTATAATAAGCAAAATCAAAATGAATTAATATCAATACATGTAAATTATCTTCCAATACCAGCCTGATCTGGGTAGATCTGGGCCAGATTTGATTTTTTCACATGGGCACGCACATTAAAATTAATGCACCCCTGTAGCGTACTGTGAAAAAAAAACCCCGTCAAAACGACCTAAACTTCATCATGTACAAGGAAATATGGCATTTTGATAAAGCTACTATCACACGACACTCGCTTGTACTAGAAATCAAATGTGCTAGCTAGCGCTTTGACATATGTATACTAACTAGTACAATAGAAACGGGGCTAGAGTATTCACACACTGCTAGTTTCATACAAGGTTCTAGTGCACATATTTATGGAACGTCAGAGATTTATTTTGGGAGCAGCAGCTGCATTAATTATTAATTATTATTAGCACCGCGCCATACTACCCGTTCAAGTTATATGCTAATGTGTAATGGTAGGGTGATTGTGAGATGAAATGAAGGACCTACAGTTTGACGTGGAATCCGAACCACGGTGGAGGCCTGGCATTCCTCACATTCACAAGATGTCTTGTCAGAGGTGAAGGAAGGGTTTGGTAATCAGATAAATCTTTGCCGGGACCGAGGATTGAACCCCGGCCGCCAGCATAGAAGTTTGACACCTTACTCCTAGACCGCCAGGTTACCATTAATTATTAATAATGATATTGAAAGCTATGAGAGGGAGCGTAAGAAAATAATATGGACATGGGACGAAATAATGATCGCGGGATGCTAAAAATGATACATTCAGAGGTTAGGTAGAATACATATGTGGTGACACTAACGTTTACTATCGCCTTAAATTTGTATTCATTAAATTACGATGTGGTCAGAGGCCCCTAAGCCCATGGGTGTCCAAGTACGGTATTCTTGATAAACAAATGTTCTTTTTTTTTAGGCCTACGCACACTTTATATTCTTAAAAAAAACACCCAAGGTTGGCATGCTATCAAGTTTATTTAGATTAAAATTGGGTCTGAAACACAGTTTGTCGTTTTTATATGACATGTATTTAATTAAATATATATTAAATATTTTATCATATTGTGGCAATTTGGTATTATATAAACAAGGATGCTTAGAATAATTTTCTGCCAACAGCAAAATCACATCCGATGACCCTGTTGGCGCCATTTCTACAATTTATCTACACACAGTCTCAGCGCGTATTAATTGGTCGAATTACCCAGACTAGTGTCGGAACTAGTATGAAAATAGCACCTGTTCTATCCTCAAAGCTAGTATGGTAGTCAGTAGCAAGAGGCAGAACCAGTATACTTTTTCTGATTCACACGACGCTATATGATGACGTGCTAGCTAGCACATTGGATTTCAAGTACGAGCTAGTGTCGTGTGATACGGGTATAAGGTTCGCCAATTTATGTGAATATAGGAGATACATAAATGTATGTTTAGTTACAGGAAATAAGTGTGTAAGTCAAAGGTTTGAACAGCATAGCTAAGATTGAAACTCGTGACTTTTCCTTTAAATGAGTTGATGTAGGTTAATATAGTAATACTTCTCCCTCATGTGTAGCGGGCTAACCAGTCCTGGCCAGTACAAACTAAATTTGCAACATAAAATCATTTCACAAAATATATATATAGTATAGCATAATTTGTTACAAACCACACCTCGGGAACATCGCTGGGTAAGAACGGCTCCATCGGAAGAGTTACACACACTAGCTTCCATTCAACTCTGGACTTGACTCAACCGAACTATCTAACGAACTGAGTGGATTTCTGTGTGGTTCGTGAGGGCATGTGCGCCATGGCCAGGGGCCTACATGCTTTCCTCATCATCAAGGTCTGTTTCTACCCCTCCCCCTATTACCGTGGTTTAGCTGTTCAACCAGTATAAAGTGCCTCAGCCCACAGTTCCAATCTAATATTCGACTACCGACGTCTCTCCAATCTACTGTACTCGAAACCACAGTGGTCACGATGATAGTGCCGTCGGACTCGCTGGATAGACGGAAATAACTCGCAGTAAACTATAAAACTTTTAACTAGAAGGGAGTAGGAGGCTTAAGTGTTAGCATGTAAAGTTAAGGGGTTTTTGCCATTCAAGTTGAGTGTGTCTGTCACTCTTGAGGTTATTAAATGCATAATTAGGTAAGTTTTTTATTAACAATGTAATGTTAAACATGTCATGAGACGTCTCTCGCATCACGTTTTTTCTGTTTGGTCCTTAAGACCAGCGGTTTTGTTGGAATGTGTCTCACTCCTCGGCTTGCAATACCATGTTGAGGTCAGAATGGCCATCAGGCGGGAAAGGGGGAATTTAGGTTGTGCCAGGCCCGATGTTTATACCTAGTTAGGTATGGGTTTGTTATTCTTGAGAAACCGTGACGCCTCTCGCCTTGTTGTTCACCTGATTGCTGTGTGCAACTTGTGTGTGTATTCCTGCCGTTCTGGCATGGCTCGCATTCTATTAAATATCTATCTTTTGTTGTTCACCTTATTACTGTGAGCAACTTGTGGGTTTATTCCTGCCTTTCAGGCATGGCCCACATTCAATTAGATATTTATGCCTTGTTGTTCACCTTATAGTTGAACGCAATTTGTCGGTTTGTCGGTTATAACCAACGAGTAGTTAGTGGTTGGCACCTAGGTTGAGTGTGGTTTTTTCTCATGATTCCTGGTTATACTAATTGGTTACTCGCCAGCCTTTATTAAGTTTAGGCCTAGAACCCTGAATGGCAAATTTCCCTAAGATATTTTCTCGGTGTCTCTATGACCGGAACAAATAGTCGATTCTCTGAAACTAATGTAACTAATTCAATTAGCTTCACTAGCTTATATCATTTTCACCTCTTAAAATAGAGTTGTATTATATGTTGAGCACGTTGTTTCAGCCCTGCTCACCTGTTATAGCCCATAAGATATTTGTTGCAACACATTTACTATCACTTATGTATTGTGTTGGTAGTCTGTATCTACCGTTGGGGAGTAACTTAAAATAACGTCACAATTGTCTTTCTTCCTAGGAAGTATAACAATACACTTTTAAAAGTGGGGCGAGATTATTCATTGCACTATTGGAGTTTTAATTATAGTGATAAACCACTGATGTTTCACGCCTAGTTTACTCTATTAGTTTGACCATTTTTTGTCTGTTATGTTAGTTATCTTGACCAGCTCTTTGAAAATATTCGATTGTGCTTTGATCTTTACCTTGTAATTTCTTGCTTTGTTTGCTCTACTAAACTCTTATGTCAACATGCATTTGAATCTTATACTTTCAAGTGTGAACATATCAAGTTTATTTCCCTTTTTTTTTGTAGTCGGCGAATTTAGTGTTAACTAGAGCACCGCTACACATGTTTCCAGAGTGTGGCTGGATCAATTTAGTAGAATGCCTCAATCTTCCTCCATCCCTCTCCTCTCGCTTGCACATTTCCTGTTATATGCTCCTCCAATCTCTTCCTTGGCCTCCCTTGCAATCTTTTTCCTACATATCTAATTTCCATAATTCACTTTGGCATCCTCTCCTTCTCCATCCTCATTACATTCCCGTACCATCTCAGTCTTGTTACCTATACTATATTGTATAATCCTTGTATCTCCACTCTTTCCCGGATAACTTTATTCCCTAACCATGTTTGTCTTCCTAACATTTAACACCTACTTCCAAATTTTATTCCCATGGCTTCCATTTTCTTATCTTTTACATTTAGTGTAAATGTTTCTGCTGCATGTATGATACTGAGTAAAAAGTACACCCTGTATATATTTCAAAGGCTTAAGCGGAATTGCTTGTGGCTATAAAATAATAGCAAGAAACGTTGAATTATATTTTTAACCCTTTGTAACAGTTAATACAAAAAAAAACTGATATACAAAATGTCAGGCAAAAACATAGTAGTTAACAAGACTACCAAGTGAGTGCAGCACTGTACAGACCAGGTATTTAGGCGCGAATTACTGTCTTGAAAAAGGGCACTTCTCATCTTCATAGCGGGTCTTTTACACACATATAAAACAAAACAACTCTCCTTCCTGTCCTCTTCTCATTAAATCTTCCCTACTTCCATTTTTCACCTCAATCACGTTTTCAAGATATGTTATGTTCTGTACTTTTGTCAGCTCTACTCCAACCAACTCTGTGGCTTTACTAGCCATTATCCTCTTCCTGGTCAATACCCTCACTTCACTCTTGGCGAGGCTAAATTTAATTCCACTCTCTTTTACTTCATTCCATTCCTAGTAGCTGTCCCGTTACTTTCTTTTACTTCATTCCATTCCTAGTAGCTGTCTCGTTACTTTCTTTTACTTCATTCCATTCCTAGTAGCTGTCTCGTTACTTTCTTTTACTTCATTCCATTCCTTGTAGCTGTTCCTGTACTACCTCTTCCTTCTCCCCATACCACCAAGTCATCAGCAAACATCATGACTTTCCTTCTGAGTTTTCCTACCACTTTATTAATGACCATTTCCATAACAAATAGTAGTGGTGATAAGGCACTCCCCCGCTTCATTCAATTTTTTATTTGGAACTAACACAACTTCTGTTATCCCCAAACATGCTTTTTACTCTCACTACAACTATTCTTTCCACTTCAGCTTCCTCCACTTTCCAAACTTTATTTATATCCATGCTACCATAATGACTCCACATCCATAAATACCATTTACAAGTGTTTTCCAAATGCATAGCTTCTTTCCATCAGCTGTCATACGGCAAAGATAAAGTCTATGGTAGACCTCTGTTTCCTAAATCCGTGCTGTTCCTCTCCCCACCTTACTTTCATTTTATAATTCTCTTTTCCAGTATCTTCTCATATTTTTGTACAGTGGTACGTCAGTGTTATCCCCTTATAATTTGTACACTTCTCGCTGTATATTTTCTTGAAAATAGGTACAACTCTCATTTTCCAGTCTAGTATCTTGTTCTCTTTCCAAATCACTCTCAGTAACCTGTATAACCATTGTATACGTGCTTCACCTGCAGATCTTTCATTTCCAAAGTCAGTTCATCCACACCTGTTGCTTTTCCTTGTTTCATCAACTTTAATGAGACTTCTACCCCTTTTCTACCCTTATGCTATTTCTTAGTGCTCCTCGCTTTCACTCTCCTACCTTACCTCTTGTGCTATTATTATTAGCACCGTGTCCTACTACCCGTTCGGGTTACACTTACGCTAATGTGTAATGGTAGGGTGATTGGGAGATGAAATGTAGGACCTACAGTTTAACGTGGAATCCGAACCACGGTGGAGGCCTGGCATTCCCCACATTCGCAAGATGTCTTGTCAGAGGTGAAGGAAGGATTTGGTAATCAGATAAATCTGTGCCGGGACCGAGGATTGAACCCCGGCCACCAGCACAGAAGTCTGACACCTTACCCCTAGACCGCCAGGTCACCCTTTCCTCTTATGGAGTGAACCTCTTCTCAAAATATCTAATCCATGGTTTCATTTTTTCATTTCCTGTCTTCAACATTCTTCCTTCTTCACCCATCATTCTTATCTTTCTTCTGTTTCTTACCTGGCTATATAACACCTTCTTACTTCCTTCCACGTCCCGTTCCAGTATTTGTTCATGTTTGTATCCAATACTTCCTAGCTTTTCGTATCACTCTTCTCTTCCTCTATTTCCTTATTCCTATTCTTAAAACTACTTCTCAATACTTTATTCTTTTCTACTGTTTCCTTCATTCTGTAGATCCACTTTCTCTTGTCCTCCCACATACCTCCTCTGCAGCTCCCACCAAACTGTTCTTACAAATTTTCCATTTCACTTCTAAACTTCACAACTTGAGCATAAAGATTATTGTATTAATTGGGTACAACTTTCTTTCCTCTTCATTTTTTATCCTCCACATCCTTATTATTTTTTCTTGTTTTACTACCTTTCTACTACATTCCCATCCCTTTATGTCTACTACCAACAACCTGTGGTAACTAAGGACATACTTTGTATTACCTTGATGTTTACAATCTGCCTTTTCATTTCTTCATCCATGATAAAGTAGTCTATCACTGACCTTTGCTCTCCATCCCGAAGTACCTAGTGATCTTATGGCTTTATCTTTTTATATTTTATTATAGTTATTTTTGAATTTATTACTTTTATTATGTATTTATCATATAGTAAAAGCATGACATACATTGTTACTGTGGTACTTAATCTATATTATCCTAATTATAATTATTTAGATATTATTATATTTGTATTTATTACTGTTTAATACTCATTAGTTTATGTATGAGTTTTATATTAAAAACAATTATTGATAATGTTGGAGTTTTAAGAAGCAATATTTCAGGAATGAGTTCTAGGCCCAGTGCTTCTTGATTTAAATTTATTCGGTGTCAATTCTGCATATTAGGCTTCCTCCAATAATGTTTAATATAGTGCACACATCAATACCTTTTAATACAGGCATCGTATTTACTTGGAAAAGAGAAAATTGTTGTCATTTTTTTACATACAATAAATGATTTTATGATTATTTTATCGTATTTTGAAATATTTAACTGAATAAAATATTTTCATCAACTGCGTGTCTGCATCATTGTAAAAAACTTGTTTACTGTTATGTTCAATCATATGGTTTAGATTCCTCAGTCACCATTTTGAAGCAATGTTCGTTAGAAGTTTTTGTGCATTTTAAGTGGAATAAAACTGTAACGAGTTACAAGTTGACGTTATATCAAATGGGTCAACACTCACTGACACCCGTGATGCGCTACAACACAAACTCCAACACCAAAGCACGAGCTCTGACCTCCACTCTCCAACTGGCACAACTGACTGAGCAGAGCCTTCCGACTGTCTGCTCAGGACTCGATCCGCGGCCGGCCGGAAACGATTGAGGTTCCACGCGGCCAGAAGAAGCTATCACTTCCGCTGCTAGGACAACCTGGAATATTCTAGCTGATGCCAGACGCATTCTTTGCTGTTATGTTTGTTCTATCATCTTACCCCCTCCTTCCCTTGCCCTGTCTCTCTGTGGATACAATAATGTATATATAGTGATCGTGATTTTGAATAGTCGCTTATTATACCACCGACTGGGCTTGGCGAGGACGGCGACTGGGGGCCGTGATTTATTTAATATTCAAAATTCCATTTTCAGCATAATAGGGGACATCTTGTCTAAATTATTGTTTGGGACTTATAAATATTTAAACTTAAAATTATGAAATGTTGTGCGCAGGTCAATGCAGATGCACTTGCATTCTCTCTCTTTGTACAAGGTTTAATTCGTTCTAATTGTCCTATTTCGTTTTGTTATACATACATGCATGTATATTTAATTACAGGTATATAGTTTTGGTCACGCTTTGGCGTACTCGGCGTCTCGGGCTTTCCGGCCTGTTCTTCTTGTTTGCGTATTGAGTGTATGTGGGATTATTTAGTTATCTATTTAACTGAGAGCACAGGGCACTTAGGTGTTAGAGTTGAGGACTTGGCCTAATGTCTTATTCTATTTATTGTTTTGGTTCAACATTATGTTGATTTCTTTAGAACTAAAGGCACGTAAATGTTTATCTTTTTATTGCCTGAATTTAGATGCTTGCTTAGAGTTGCAATTTAGTATCGTTGCTTGCACTTAATGCTATAACCGATGGAACCATAGAAGGAACCGTAGATTTCCACGATGGCGAATTAATATTACTGTTGAACTGACAACCAGAATATAACTATATGTTTCCCTTTTTTATTTTCAGATATTGTAATGTCAATTAATTCCTTTATCTCAGTCGAGTTATTTAAAATCTGAGTGGAGAAGCGCTTCACGCCTTATTGTTATATTTTGCTCTAATTATGTATTTACCTTCTATTTTGTCCTAAATAAAACAAACTATGTTTATGATTGTTAAACTTCTTGTCTGGTTTCCCCGTCACACTTCCAATAATGTTAGTAAATTGTTACAAGAGGTTTACAAAACTATAAATAAACTTTGTGTCTGACCTCAAATAAATATATAAATAATATTGGCCTAAATTACTGTGGTTAACTATCACATTAATATATTACCATATGTTTTCATTACAGTCACCCAAATTTCGAGCTGTCATCCAGGTAAACTTAGCTCGTGAATGACTTATACTATAGCTATTACGGGAGCTCATCATTTGCCCCGGCTACACCAGCAAAACAACAAAGATAATCTACCAAGGATTTCAACATTTCTGATATATATAATTTGGCATGAACTGTAGTGATGTTCTGAGATTACTGTGATATGGTTAGGATATAATAAAAATTAGAACCAATCACTTTTTGTATGACAAATTGTGGTGAAATAAAATATAACTTTCTTCCTTTTTTATATTACTAGTTCTAGTATACTTTCAGTTTCTTCTAAATATGTTTACTTAAAAACAGTTAACATCAAGATGTATAAAAATTGTGCTTTTGTTGGGCGCTACTCCTAGGATCTAGAAGAAAAATAATAATCAAAAAGAAAAACATTTACCTCGGCTAATTCAGACAATGGCACGACGACTCTCAATACTCGAGACCACTGGGGAATACTTGAAATAAAACATGAACAATTTATAAATAAAAAATGAATTGTTGAAATAAAAAATGTAGTAATTTAGACTACAATAAAAATAAATTTATAAAATAATAATTATTGGAACTTTTGTGGGTTTATTATTGTTTCCTTTTTTACCACATTCTAATCCTACCTATGGAATTCCGGATATAGTTCTAATTTGACAAAATAAAATAGTATTGTTGAAACAAAAAAGAAGATAAACAAAAAAAAAACAATATTTAGACATAAAATAAAATGTTAATTAATTCTCTGCATTAGATAATCTTTCTGAAAGTTCTTCATGAATTCAGATTTTGATAGAAGGAAAAAAAAAGTGAATTTTTAAGAGTTGGCTTGACCTGACCAATGAATTAGTCCATATTGAAACAACACCAACTTCAGAAATATGTTTCACTTTAGTAATGCTAATACTTCCACAAACAGAAATAAACAGTCTAGTTCTTGCACATTCACTTATCTTTCCATTTGCTATTTGAACTTTATTTTACAACCATTAATTCACTTTAAAAATAAATTAAATCAAGAGCTCCACAGATTTTGTTCCTGTTAGACCAACACCAAAGAAGAAGACCCTAATCCTCTCTAGAAAGCGTTTCAAAATCAAAATGTTTATTTTAATCAGTCAAAATTGAAAAGCATGCTAGTTTGGAGTTATTTACATTTCGCCTTGTTTCTTCTTTTTCTTCTTTTGCAATCCCGAGACCCACCACTCACTTGTTTGACAGATCTGCGCATGCGTTGAAATAAATCATGGCCGACATTGAAAGAAGAGTCAACAAACTTCTTAAAAGGATAATTAAGATGTTTAATAAAAGGTAAGTGTTCTTTCTTAAGTCAAAATTCCTTATTTAAATTATTTAAAACAATGTTATACGTTGTTCCTTCCATCCTTTTATTTTATTGAATGGATGTAAATAGTATTATTTGTCAGGCCAGCAATACAGCGTGTTAAGCGGCGGCCGAACTTTCAAGTGTTTAATTTCACACGAAAATAAATTGGAAACTATTCACAAAATGTAGAAAATATAGGGAAATACATGGCAGGGTGGCAAATAACGTTACAAAATAGATAAAACAGATTTACACCGATTACAAATTTACTATTCCTACTTATTTTATATTATAGCTATTAAGTATTATATTAAGTTCTTGTGTAAGTGTTAGGTATTTAATACAAGTCTAAAATAGTGTATATGAATTATAAAAGACTGCCAAATTGTTATTTTAACTATTTCTACATAAGTTAGAGATATGAGCCCAGGCTACACATATGACATTTTGCCAAATAGGCTTTTGCTAATTGATTGGTGTTTTTTAGTAATGTATGTGCTGTCATTGAATAAAACCAGTTACCATAAATGGTTTTTTATATAAAAATTATACCAAATTAACAAAAATAACAATATAATGAATAGCTTTAATGATAATAACCCTAATTTTTTCACGTCTTACTTACTACTCGCTCGGCTTATATACCTATGTACTAATTACACTAATGTGTTATGAGGAAGGTTATATTTAGAGGAAGTGCATCCACAAATGTATGGATGGAGATTGGAATGCCACTTAGGAAAAACCAGCCTCGGTGCACCCGGTTGAGATCAAACCCCGACTAGAGCATTAGATGCCAGAAAATTCAATTTTAGTTTTATGGAAGAAGTAACTACTGAAAAAATGTTGTATTTTTATTGTTTGTAAATATTAAATGTATATAAACAATATTTTTTGCTCACCTCAATGTCACAAGTCTTTCAGTAGGATGCATACACTTCCTCGTGCTAGTATCACGTTTTGCAATATTTTATATCACTAAACCAAATAGTTCATCAAATGAACCAACATTCTAAAGTAGGTACTGAACAAACTTCTCTGGAGACATTCTGTGTTTAATGATCATAACATAAAACTGTCCTAAAGACGATTAGATAATGTGGGGTGAGTCCACTAACATATCTTTTGATGAAGGTTTTTTTTGCGAATTTCCTCCAACAAATAGGTCTCGCAATACAAATGTTCTGTATATAGTGTCCATTATTAAACTGTTCTGCACAGGCGGAAGCAGCAACCATAGCATTTCAATCATTAGTGTAGAATCATACTAGTGTTTTGGTTACTGTTCAATAGCCGTGTTTAGAGTCATGTGCCGATTCCTAGTCTGGAGGGGGTAGTTAGCGTCAAAACAGCTGAGTTTTGACTGCCTGTGTGGAATCAACCTTCAAGTTATGTTAAGCCGGGTCAAAAACTCTTTAAGTAATGATGAACTAGCTCAGTACAGAAGTTTGGGAAATAATGATCTAAAGCTATGTTGTCTGAAAAAGTATTATGTTTCCCAACGGAAAAATCCACATCCTGATGTGTACTTCATACCGAGTAGCTTGTTGTTAGGGCAAGCAAAATACCTGCATCCTTGATTGGGCCCTGGAAGGTTGGCTATCTTGCACATGGCTCTTCTGCTGCAGTTGCAAAGGGGAGGAGTTTTCTTGCAACTTGATGAAGGAATCGATTGTTTTGTCACATCTGGGGTCTTATAGCTGACCGGAAATATCTTGCTTTTGTTAAGGACCATTTTAGGGGTTATGTTATTTGTGAAATTTGTATTTAAAAGGCTGGGACATTTTTTAACTGGTTTCAGTGGTTGCAGATTCTCAAGTGTTGTTTTGGCTGTTGATGAATATTTTTTTTCATAAATTTTGTTTTCAAATTTTGATTTGTCACTGTTCATGTTTTTACTTTCATTATGTTTTTCTGTTAACTGATTAGTCATTATTTGTATTTTTGAATGCAAGCCATTTGAAAATGTTAAAGAATTTATAGTTTTGAGCGGCTTACATTCAGAGATTACAGCTTCTTGTTTTTGTTTAGAGCAAGTCTTCACCACTTTCACAGAAGTTCTTGACGATGTCTGTGGATGAGTGCATGTATTCAGATTTATTTTAGCATAAATTGTATGCACCATCTAAGTTGTGTTCAACTACGTCCCATGCAATCCTAAAAGAACATTTAAAGGCTTAATTAAAATAAATGCACTGAAATGAAATTATGATGGGCATTTATGCTAATGGTGTGTAAATATGGCATACCAACATTTTAAAAGAAATTTATTCAGTGAATTCACTTTAATTTGTCGGCTACATTATTTATCTTAGAAATATGAATGATTTTTTTAATGCATATAATACTCTGTTTCTAAATATTTAAAGGTACATTTTTTGCTTTCTACTTATTCCTAGTAGTAATTCAGCAATTTAAAGGTGCCGGGTTCAATTACTGTGTCCATGTGTAATTTCTCAATTTAAAGAATATGATATTTAAATGTGGCTATAGCCGTAATTATCAAATATAATAGCTTTGCTAATTAATACATTATTAATTAATTCTAAGCCGGTATTGGTGAACACGAGGATTACATTTTAGTTTTGTCAAGTCAGATGTGCTGGCAACTGGGAAGTCAGGGTTTGTATCCTTTATGGATGTATGAAGGGTGGCTTTCCATAAAAGGCTTCACTCTCTCCATACAAATGTGGGTACATTTCCTTTAAATTTTACCTTCCTAATCTCCAGCACATTAGCAACATTAGCTGTGTTACCTAGTAAGACATGTTGAAAAAATAATATCCTAGAATATTTAATAGCCTTGAAACTGTTTGAAATAGTAAGGTTAATTTTACCTTTCCAGAAAAATACTTACAAAAATAAATTTTAGAAATAAAATATAAGCTAATTTGAAATAAATAAAAAACATTTGAACCAGTAAAGAGGTTTGTCTATCAGATATGTAAGAATAGGAAAGAGTTAACTAGCAACAAATAGTGTTTACTTAATATTGAAATAAATTACAAGAAAGTTTAAAAAAATGTCAAATAAATTATTTTATAATTTTATAAAAATAACTGATAAAATGTATCATGGACAGTTTGTGAGTGGTTGCCAGAGCTAGCTTATCTTTAAGAAACTGCATTGGTAAATTGTTATCTCTATTTTGGTACTAAAATTGCCCTTTAAAAACAATTTGAATGCATTCACTCAACGTTGTTGTGTGTGTGATTGGTTAAATGGATAGTGAAGAGGAGGGAACCATTTACTAGTAGTCTTGTCAAGATTTACTTGTCCTGTATATAGCGCTTTTACCACCACTCAAAATTAAATTCAAATTGTATTGGATTT
The DNA here is from genome assembly GCA_901482245.1 of Timema douglasi. NCBI lineage: Eukaryota > Metazoa > Arthropoda > Insecta > Phasmatodea > Timematidae > Timema > Timema douglasi. The sequence continues at coordinate 33,052 of CABEEJ010004536.1, forward strand.
TTAACGATTACAAGTTTCTTAGAAGAATTATTCGAATTTTACCCTACAGTACCAAACAAATATCCTTGTTTACAAAATATACAACCTGAGAATGAACTCAATTTCTTCTGGAGTTTATTAAGGGCTGAAGAGAAAACTTTGATAATTTAATAATAATTTAATACAAATTATAATAAAATTGCTTGATAGAAAAAATCACAATACAGTATATCTCAAGAGTGTACGTACAGTTGTGCTGATGTTGGTGGTTATCTTGAGAACACCCCCATCCTGCACTATACGCCATGCAAGGTGAGCCGTGTTACGTGCATCACACAGTCCCGAGTGTTCTCGGCCTTCAAAATTGATACCCAACTCAGAGAGTGCCCCACGTAATCCTTGAGGACGGCGATTGTACAATTGCTAAACAAGAACCAAATTGGTTTTAACTTACACACACTGACTTGCCTTTGTTTCATAGTTGGAAATGAACTTTCCTTCTCACTAAATCATTATATAAACCACAAACAACTTGTTTTATATGTTTTTAAATAAGATTGTGTGCTTTCTTTCAAAACTAATCAAACATGGATTAAAAATAACACAAAAAACAAACTATAACAAGAAATATTAACACATTGATGGGCTCTTGACAAAATGAATACAGAAACTAATAAAAAATGTAAATAGAAATATATCAAATGAAAAATCTTGAAAGATTTAAAGTTTGTTAACAACAATTAAATAAATTCCAAGATAAAACTGATTATATTTAATGGAACATAATCCCAACCAAATGTTGTATTTTGTTTACAATTTTCCACTACCATAACCCCCATACAAGATCCAACTCATCAAGCACCCTTATTTAGTGGGAGAATATATATACTATACTTTAAAAAATATGTTTAGTAGTAGTTTTTTAGCACCATGACTTACTATCTGTTCGGATTATACTCTTATGTACTAATCACTCTAAAGGTTTATGGAGATTTTAAAGGTCATATTTAGAGGAAGTGTACCTGCAATTGCATGGAGGCAGCCTAGTATGCAAGATTAGTGCCTTAGACCATACAGCCACTGAAGCGGGGGTTCTTTTTAGTAGTAGTAAGTTAAGTACTGAACGAGTGGGGAAAGAGGTTGGAAGATTAGTCAACTTTTTTCTTCTCTTTCTTTTTATATGTTGTGTTGAGATCAAATCAGCTGGGCTCATCTCCCTCCATACACATTCAGATGAATTTCCTATAAGTTAAGCCTTCTAAATCCCTAACCCATTAGTGCAAATAGGCATATAACCAGAACAGGTAGTAAGACACAGAGCTAAAAAAGTGTTAACTCGAGAAATTATATGGGCGTTTGGTGAAACTTTGTTTGGCTCCCTACCCTAAAGGAAATATTTTGAACATTTTGTGTGTATTATCAAGAATATTTCACCTTTGTACAACGTTGGCAATAATTATAGCTTACTAGGTGACCTGGTGATCTAGAGGTAAGGTGTCAGAATTCTATGCTGGGGGTTCGGGGTTCAATCCTTGGTCCCAGCACCGATTTATCTGAATGCCAAACCCTTCCTTCTCCTCTGGCAAGACATGTATTAAACACAACTTGTGAATGTGAAAAATGCCAGGCCTTCGCTGTGGTTCAGAATCCACGTTAAACTGTAACTCCTTCATTTCACTTCACAATCACTCTGCCATTACACATTAGCGTAAGTGTGTATAACTTGAACGGGTAGTAAGACATAGTGCTAGTAATAATGATAATAATAATAATAATTATTATTATTATTATAACTTATGCTTAGGTAGGTATAGTGTTCCCATAAGCCCTTTGTTTCCGACCCATTGCCAATATTTCTAATTATGTTTAAGGTGGAGATGCCAAAGTATTTTTTTTATTAATTATTCATTTTAGATTACCTTATATGTAGCTCGAAGATCAACCCACTGATTCAAAATATCAAGTTTTGAAATTTGCTTGCGTCTGCATTCATTATGCAAACAAGTGGATAAATCCCAATCTAGAAACAGAACTTATTTAATTTCAGTTTTAAAACTTAACAACAAGAATACACATTATCTACAGTGGTGGGCACACAGGCTTGTATGATCGATTTTACCGAGGATGGGAAAGTCAAGATTAGAATCCCTGATGAGTGTAGCTGGTATTTCCTCAAATGTTTTTCACCATCCCTCCACATACATGCAGTTACATATAGGCTTAATTTTAAATTGCTCATCCTCATAAGTAAACGAATAACCCGGCCAATTAGTATGATGTCGTGTACATACAAACATAGTTTAGGGCATAGACTGTGATGGACGTGTGAAATTGTTAGCTACTTAGTAGCTATCAAAAACACAACCTCTAATGACTTGGGTATGGATACCATTTAGCTATTACAAACACATTTGCTGTGTTTAACATTGATATTTTACTATATTATTACTATCATTTTACATGCTGGAATGAGATATCTAAAAATGTATGCGGAAAAACTCATATGGACAGAGTCAGTAATGAATGGGTGCTGAAGGAATGCGGTTTGAAAGGGAACTCAATAGGTCAATGTGAAAGAAGCATGTTACGTTGGTTTGGGCATATAGAAAGGATGAGTGTGGATCAAATGACGAAGAAAATAGATGAAGGTAAAGTGTATGGATCAAAAGGAAGCGGTAAGCCATGTAAGACGTGGCTAAATGTTGTAGACAAATATGTGAAAAAGTTTTAAGAATAAAAGAGCATGTAGGACTCGGTGTATGGATAATGAAATGAAGGGAGTGTGTAAGGATAGGGAGGTGTGGATAAAGTTAGTGAGGATAGAATAAGTATTGAGTTGTTTTTTGAACTACATGCACAGTATTTTGCCTACCCCCTAATACAAGGGTGAGATTCGGTGTGTGTGTGTGTGTGTGTGTGTATGTGTATGTGTATTAATACAAGTATTATACATCATAAGCAACAGTTAGGTCATTTCATGTCAATTAGTTAATGCCATGCCATCTCAGATTTTCTTTACCATTCTTTCCTATGTGGGTATACACAATTTAGAGTGTCTTTTTTTTCTCGATTTATATGCATAAATGATCACCCGATTTGGGTTGTAATTACTTAAAATATTCATAGCGTCATTTTTTATACTAAACAAATTTGTTGATCTTTTGAAAAATTAAAGCTTATGTTAATTAATTTAAACACAATTTTGGTTTGTGTCAGTCTATTGTCCTCTATTTGTTCTTCTTTGTGCCCAGATATGGACATTATGTGTTTTTGAAACTTTTGTAAAAAACATTTCACATGATGGGTCAAATTGAGGTAAATCAATCCTGCAACATGTAAAAAAAAATTAGTTTACACATAATTGCATATCATTTACACAATTTTGCTAGGTTGTTTTTTTAAGCTCATGGCAGGCTAGCTTGACCTCAAATTTGCCAAACTCATTAACACAGATCAACTTGAGTTACGTGCTGGATATCTTTTATATTTAGGGAAATGTGTATTGTAATAATAGTTGAGACTATAATTTATTTATATAAAAAAAATGCCCCCAAAATAGTTTAAAAATGGCAAAAAATATATTACCAACTTGGCATGACTGATGAATAATTCTTAGCATGAGATGAATCCTACCTAGGTAGCACGGTACCTAGTGGAGCAATTACGTACTAAGGCAGAGCATGCTTTTGATTTCCACGTCTATTAGTCATTTTAAATTATACTTATTATATTATTATATTAAATGCACTCCTGTTAACAGATATAACTGCAACCAAAGAACTTGAAAGTTCATTTCCACACTTACAAAAGTAAACCACCTATCCCTTTCTTGAGCTAGTTCTATCCAGTCCACCTCATTACACCCTTTCTCTTTCAGGTCCATTTTAATGTTATCCTCCAAACTGCATCTCAGTATTCCCATTGCGTTTGTCAGTCAGTATCCTGAACAAGGTTCTAGAACCTCCCATTCTCGGACTGCCCACCCCTGCACACCGTAAATTATTATATTTGATTATCCTAGCAATGTCTTGTGATGAGTATAAGGCATGTAACTCATCATTATGTAACCTCCTCCATTTACCAGTAGCCTCATCCCTTTTTGGACCAAAATTCTTCTTAAGCACCATGTTTTCAAACACCCTAAATTTGTTTTCATTATGAAAGGTAAGAGACCACGTTTCACACCTATAGAGAACAATCAGTAAAGTTGTTTTGTATATTCTGAGTTTAACATTCTTTGAAAGCTGGTGAGATATAAACAACTTTCTGACCTAGTAATAGCATGCATTTCCCTACTGTATTATTTTCCTAATTTCTAGGCTAATATTGTTAATGATAATTAAAATTGTTCCTAAATATTTAAACTAATTAACCCTGTCAAATGATATGTTGTTCACAGTAATATCTAGATTATAGATGCAAATCTGTGTTCTCTGTGTGATAATATATTTGGTCTTTTCAGGGTTTACTTCTAAACCTATTTCCATACTAGCCTCTAGTAAAATGTCTGCATTTCTTGCAACGGCTTCCTTACTATTGCCCAACAAAGCTAATTCATCTGCATATATTTATAGCTACATTTACCATTTAATAACAACCCTTCCCTACTTTATTGTATTACCGTAATAGCATAGTATAAGGCTAGATTATAAAGTAATGGGTAAAATACATCTGACTTTCCAGTTTGTAAATATAGGCTTTCCTTGGCTATAAAAAAGCATTCCTGGCATATTTGGTGTTTGAAAAATGACATTTATATTTTAAACCCACTTTTAAAAGTAGATACATACCAAAGATAGAAAAAGTAATTATCAAAATAGCTACATTTTATACATTAATAAAACTGATCAAAATAATTTCAACAGGGTCATATTTTAAAAAATAATTTTTTTTTTATGATGTATGACAAATGAACTTAAAACACTTTCATAACAATTATTATATTTGTATGAGACATGTTATAAAAAATCTAAAACAACTTTAAGTTCGGTTTTAATATTTTGAAAAAGTTTGTGAGGGGAAGGCACATTTGGAAAAATAAAATAACACTTATGGTTATAAACTAAAGTCGATACACTAATAGTGTCTCCCTAGTTTATAATTTGTATTTGGTTTTTATAGTTTATATAGTTTGAGCCTACTGTGGCATACAATTTGAAAAATGGATTCATATCATGTTTGGAACTTGTATAATGCATCGATTTATTCCTATAAATTATAGTATTTTTCTCTAGAGATGCCAATTAAAAATACAACACTTTAAAATTTGAATACATAAGTTTGAAAAGGTTTGAGAGATAAGCCCAACTTTTGATATACCAGTATAAATATAATTTTAACGAATTTTCTTTACATAAATAACGTTTCCTTAGATCTTAAATTACTCAGACATGACATTTTCCTCCCTATTTGTTTGGGCTATCTGTTTAATTAAGCTATAGTATGATAGGAAGAACAGTAGAAGTTAGTTACTAAAGTTACTAAAACCATTTTAATATATTCATACATGAAGTCATGTTATTTGAAGCTATAACATTTGGTAGATATTATCAATGCCTATAAAATAACACCAATAAAATAAAGAAATACTGTCGATGTTGGCCGCAAAGAAATGTGTTTGTTTTTTTCTCTACTGTTCTTCCAACCATAATCGGGGTAGTGTTGTACGAATAAGAAATGTTGAATTTAGAGAAAATGTACACGTATTTATGTAGAAGTACAATCAATAAGGGAAAACCACCCTCAGTGCATCCGACCATGATTCAAACCTCAATATTTCTGTCCTGTCATCCTCAATCCATTATAATGAAAGAGTGGGTGATATCTTGACCATTTGACATCAAAGCAGATTTTTCAACTACCTTATTATTCTTTTAACTTTTGTAAATAATTATGGTCTGTTACAACTTTGATAAAATATTTTTAATTTTATAATAAATCTAATATTATTTCTTTCTCTGCATGTTAAATACACTACATAACATAATTTTGGGGGAGAAAAGATTAAAAGTATTGTTGTAAGCACATCACTATTCTATAACATCGAGATTCGTGAAATGCTATTTTCACCCATAAAACCTTCTGAAAATAGAAGTGGGCTTCTCTTGAACAGTTTTCAAAAATTGATTGCTTTTAGATGATATTTAGGTGTGTTACCCTACCAATTGGATTTTTTTTTTCAAAAAAGATTCTTCTAGAACTAGATTTTCCAAACTTTTTAAACCAAAGGAGCCCTTCTATTATAAAAAAAATACATCTTGGAGCTTTCATAAAATTTGCAGCATTAATATTATGAACATTCAATAACAAAAGTTAAATTTTACAAGTAAAAAGTATAAAACAAACAGGAAACATCATATGTTCTGGATGCAACTTTAGCAAATATACTTTATTCAGATTTGACCAAATTGACAATCCAAAATACTTATGCTATTTTATAGGGTGAAAATCATTAATTATATTATCAAATTTCTTTATTGAGCCTGAAATAACTGTGGCAGAGCATAGTTTGAAAAACGTTGCTCTAGACGCTTCTTGGAATTCTCTTCCCCTGGCAATTTTGATATGAAGGGATCCTTGGCTGGAAATATTTTAAAAATTAAATGCCTCTAGAAGCTATTAAGAATTTGACGCAAGGCCATTTTACAGCTTATTATTCGAGAAGGTGGGGGATATTCCAGAGGAATTTAAATTTGTTTTAAAAGGGTGTAAATGCTTCCTAGAGGGAAATGCCCTTGACACACACCCCAATTCCACTGCCACAGTCCATCGGTTGAGAGCTAGTGATGTATAAATTAGACACATTTTCATTAGACGAGCCTTATCTGAGATGTATAATAGCTACTAGATCTACTTTCACATATTCATACATCAAGTCATGTAATCAGCAGCTGTCACCAATAAGTCAGGGGTATTTAAGTATTAGATAAGTACATATTTGGCCATTTAGAATACCACCTTCCCACCCTTTTATGCTTATGTTATATTTGGTGACTTTTTTTTCTGTAATTTGTTCAAAGGAATAGTTTTTATTAATTTTGTGATTTATAAATTGCTGGAAATTATTAAAGTGAAGGTGTAAATTAATGGTGCAAAAAATTCACAATAAACACTGTTGTAAAATGAGTTTAAATTTATTGCAATACACATGTAAAATTTCAAAAGTAATAGAATTTAAAAAATATTAAAAAATTCACTTATTTGAAATGATTAAGTATTATTAGTGATATTACAGCTATTAAAAAATCTAAACTACTTTTAATCTGATTACCAAGGGCCTTGAATCCATGTCTTGACACTTTTAATTATTATGTGTCAATTTGCGGTGGCTAAGTCACTGTTCCATTCTTGCTCGTCTCTGTCTAACGTATGCATTGTACTGACCCCCTTTCCCTTACCAGCGAAATTAAGCAAAGCTTGAAATCTCACCCCCCATTCCAGCTGAAATTGATTAAATAACACTTGAATGCCCCTTAGTAGGCTATAGTATAGTAAATAGTAAAATGTTATCAATGTTGGCAGCAGACAGATGTTTGGATTTTCTAATTGGCTTCTTTTTTTTTAATCCACTCACACCAAATCCTCAGAGACACAAATTCTATTTATCAAACTTTTTTCAGCCATTAATTCAATTCATCATCGAAACAATATTTTTAAATAGAAAAATATAAAAATTACACACACACACACACACGGCTTGTTTGATTTACTTTACAAACTTTGGTCCAAAAAAACTAGTCTAAAAGAATTGCACTGTCTTATTAATTATACATGTGTCCATATTCAATAAACACTAATTGAATATGAATGAGGAAGGTAGTAATTTAAAGGAACTAATGTACTTGTATTTGTGTGGAGGGTGAGTGGACAACTGTCAGTGGGAAACCAGACGAGGCAAGCTTGATATTTTAACAACTTGGCCACCTATGCAGCTGATTTTAAAATAAGTTTTTTGAATTTACATTTCTAGAGCTTCTTAAACTCAGTATAAACTGACTGTTAAACATTTTACACAATCCAATATAATGTGATGTCTTACCTGACCAAGTAACAAATGTGCACAATCTTTCATTTTCAGATTTTTGAGTAGAATTTCCATGAAATTTCAAATTTTTATTTTGTTTGATAATGTTGATCCACCGAGAGAAGAGAAGAAGACAAGTTGACAGAGGAACTCCATCGTCGACCTGTTGCTGAGTGATCCCTGTCAAGCTTGTACAAAATTCACTCAATTTCGGGTTTTCAATTGGACAAACGTATTGCTGGAACTCTTGTTCCAATTGTCCACTGTGTACGTTCAAAAGGACAGCTGGGAACTCTATTATTTCCGGTTGCTTCCATCCCCCCTGCTCTCCCTCCCAGCATGTTGATTCAAAGTCAATCACAATCAAATAATCAAACTCTTGCATCAATAGAGGATTTATACCAATTATGCTGTTAGCTTTACTACCAAAAAGAGGATTAGCAATGGAGATGGTTTCCACAAGACCGAGCTCCCTGTAAAATTGTAGAAAAGATTATTATACCAGTACCCCGATTTTGGTTGGAAGAACAGTAGAGAAAATTCAAACATATTTTTATGGTCAACAATGATAAATAACTCTTTAATATAATATATGTGTTATCTTAAAGGTATTGATAATATCTATCAAAAGTGATCACTTGCAGATAACATGACTTGATTTATGAATATATTAAAATTGTTTTAATAATTTTAGTAACTAGCTTTTACTGTTCTTCCTACCAAAATCATACTATACTAAAGCCATGCAAAAAAGCAGAGTTATTTTTCTCAAAATATAATGGTAATTTATGCTGAAAGTGGTGTTATTATTTACATCTACAAGTCAAATCAGAAAAAAAATAGGAAGATTCCATAATACAATTGAACTGCTTCTGGATGCACAACCAATTATTTAACAACATTGAACACACAATGACGATGTTTAATTTCCTTTTCATACCGTATATCAATGGTTCCATTATGACTCAAAGTGATGCTATTGTATTAGTTCCAAAATGGGTATTTATTATTTATTCTACATGCAAAGTTAATTGTGAAATAAAATATTCTTACATTATTATTACCTATAAGCTACTATCTTTCAAATTAAAACAATGTCATTGTGGCCGGATTATTTTCCTTAAGATTTGTTCTTTAGTTGGCCAGAACATTGTTGTATAGCACTGTATGTCGCAAGAAATCTTTCAGTCAACATTTGCACATGGTAACCAAATGATATCCGCACATTTCTTAGTAAATGTTGGTTTTTTACAAAGCAACTGCCTGCAGCAATATTATGTCAACTATAGTGCCCTCCATTTGATTTTCAACACATTGCTTCAGTTCGCAGTAGATGTTAAGGTTAGTTCCGCATCAAGTGATCCAATATTTTAACACTTTTGATCCCATGATGAAACTTTCCACAAATGATGCTAAAATATAGAAGTTCAGAATGTTTGATTTTTTTTTAATTAAAAAAAATACATATTGGAGAAATTCAAGGTTGAATATTTTAAGGCATGACCTTGAAATTAATATATGTCCAAAGCTAGTGATGTTAAGTATGTTATATGAAAGCTTATAAAATTGGCTACAATACTTTTTTTCCCAGCCTTCTTTCTTATTTCTAGCTTGAGTAACCATTTATTATTTTGTCACCCGCCTCGGTGGCGTAGTTGGCTAAATGCGCTAGCCGTGTTGAGCTTGACTGCTGAGGATGGGGAGATCATGGTTTGAATCTCGGTTGGGTGAACTGGGGGCGGTTTTTCCTAAATGGTTTTCCACTTTCTCTCCATGTAAATGTGGGTTCACTTCCTCTAATTCAACCTTCCCAATTCCTAATTCATTAGCGTAATTAGTACTTAAAGCGTATAACCCAAACGAGTAGTAAGACGCGGTGCTAAATAATAATAATATTATTTTGTCAATGTGTGTCACCGAAAGATGCGAGTTTTTGAGATTTTTGAAGGCCCTACCTACTCAACTACTGTAGAACAACAGTTGTAAATTTGGAATTTGTATTATCTCTGGGGCTAATTAGGTGAGCCAAATTTGTAAAAAATCCAAGGGAGAGGCGTCATTAAAATATTTTGATCGGTTGATGAAATAAATGATTAATTAAAATCTATAGAAATACATAGGCCCCCTTTACATGATAACTTTGCATGGTAGCAAACAGTGATGTCACTATGGAGATGCAGGAATTGCAGATCACACCAGTTGACACTATCTAGGGGATGACACCACTGTATTGTCTGTCCATACAAGTTTTGTGTAGTGTATCGGCCAAATTTTTTTTTATCCTTAAAGTTAGCTATAACCACAAAAACCTTTTTCGTAAGCACAGCTCACATGTAATGCATCAATATAGTACCTACAAAGATAAATTTATGATAATTTGCATTGAACCTTCTAATGTGCATGCGCTTCGTTAAGAGTTATCTCAGTTACCCAATTACAATGATGCTTCAAATTTTTTATGCATGTGCATGAAGAATATGTTGTTTTTATATTCGCTTTTTTTAAGCTACGGTACAGTATTTTTAGTAAAGGGCTATTGTGATATTCATTTGTCTACAACTTATATATTATTTGGGCCATTATTGACTATGCAAACCTAATCTCATGTGATGGTAAAGTTTAACAAGTTAAAATTAACATAGTTTTGATGTAGTCTTTAACATTTCTACTTCAAATTTTTTCCTATCGAATTTTCACTTTAATAACCACATGAAACTATGCAAATGTAAATATATTTCAGTTACAATATTGACATGATATGGTAATATGAAGGGGCGCCGTAGTTTTAATGTTGCAAGTTGTCAACATTGGTGGTCTTGGGGTAAAGTACTCGCTTGAGGACCCAATGTTTGTGGGCTCAAACCCACTGGGGTCGATAGATTTTTCTTGGATGATAAATATTTTTAGCACAACTTCCTTCAGAGGGGAAATAAAGTAATTGATCCCATGTCGATTGCAGGATGTAAAAGAACCCTGGAAGGTATGTGAAAATACATTTCCCAGCAAAATTAGTTGGTCCTTCCACTCTTGCTTGTAGAAATTCTTGTGTAGTGATATAGGCATAATTAATCAGTTCAGAATATTCACATTAAATATCTCAAATAAATAAATAAAAATTGCATGTTGTTTATGTTGACCACTGCTATTGCCGTTACTTTCAGTGATGTACAGGAATTACAATATGTATTTAACTTTAGTACAATAAAATTATTAAAAATTCTGTATGGTTCTCCATGAGAGGAATTTTATGGGTGTGACACCACAAGTTACCACATTGAATGACACCAACCCTAGCTACACCATTGGGAATAACTATTCTCTAATAATTTGTATTAATCAATCCAAAATTGTATTGTCATTGACATTGAAGGTTAGGTTAAACTTGGTTAATTTTTTTTAACTATGAACAAACACATAGTCTAATAGATTATTTATATCTAATTCTTATGATTAGATAGTATGTTTTATTGTGGAATGGGCGAGTTGAGCAACTGTTTTCTAATTTATTAAAGAAATAGTTTTAGTATGGTGGGTGTTTACATTTTTTTTCTGTGTCTAATATTAATTTTTAGTCTTTTCTTTAAAAAAAACCTTTAAAAGTATGAAATCCTACAAGTGTTGTTGACACAATTTTTAGAACACACTTGGTTTTACTTACTTTGCTAATTTTTTTGTCATATCAATATATGGAGTAATTGGTTCCATTCTTTCAAGTAAAAAACACACTTAATTGCAACATGAATGATCAATGAGCACCATATACAGCGTAAATTAGATTTAAATTTCAAACAATATTAACACAAATAATATGATTTTGTTTTCTGAAGTAGAAATTTTACGCGCCAAATATTGTAAGAATAACATGCTTTTGGCACTAAAACCTCACAAACTTAAACGTGATTAAATTTATAGTACTGAAATATTTAGCTAGATATGTAATGAAGAAAGATTTTATATATAATATAAAATTTAAATGCATCAAGAGTATGCATTTAAAAAAGGCAAAAAAGTTTGTTATAGCAGAACCATTGAGTATGTGTATGTATGTGTGTATATATATATATATATAAAATCTTTCTTTATAATATATCTATCTAAATATATTCCAGTATTATAACTTTAATCACATTTAAGTTAGTGAGGTTTTAGTGCCAAAAGCATGTTATTCTTAAACAATATTTGGCTCGTAGAAATTCTATTTCAAAAATATTTTTTTAATAATATTTGTGTTAATATTGTTTGAAATTTAAATGTAATTTACTCTATATATGGTGCTCATTGATCATTCATGATACATTTAAGTATGTTAATATACATTTTATATATAATATTACTATTGACTATATAATCCATAAATATATTAATAGTGAGTACATAATAAATAATTAATATATTATGTAATATAATAAATAAGAATATAATAACTATTGAGTATATTATTATATATTATATTATACACTCAATGGCAAACAGTATTTTTTTCTTTCAACCTATACGGGAGCCATGTTTATTATGCATTAAGGTCTGAGTTTTATAGATGGTCTTGGTAGGGCCGTTTACATAGGGTTTTGAGTAGTGTGTCATAGGGGTGCTATAGTATAAATGGATGAACATCAAGATATCGTCTGCATAATATTGTGTAAGAAAAACCTTTCAGGTATCTCTCTTTATTTTAGACATATACAAGGCAACGTGGCAGTTTGAGATCGTTCGATAATTTTATTGAATATATGAAGCACATCAATGGTTGATTATTTAAATGAAATAAATGTGTTAGTAAAGTATTTGAAGAGTATGACAAAGTTCGAAAATCAAGAGTTTTTTTTCTTCAAATAAATAAATTTATGCTAGTGTATACTATGATTTTTGAAGGAAGCTTGTTTTGGAAGGCTTATTTACATTTCCAATCTAGATGGCTGTTTATCCTACCAAAATACTCATATAAAGTAGGAACTAGGTACGAAATAAAACATTTAAGAGTGGGATTCTGACCAAAATTGGAATCTTGGCACCGTGCAAAGTGCAGACGATATTTGAATTCACTACACAAGCGTGCAAGACGGCCACATTTTTAGATTCTTGCAGGGTAAATGCGAGCGGCATTATGTTTACCTCGATCAAATACTCGAGAATCCTAAAACATAACTCACCGTTTCTCGTTAACTACTTTGACAATCACAGTAGTTTTTTCAGATTCGTTATAAAAACTTTAAAAACATGGTGATGTTATTAAAATTCCCATATTCCCATATTCCAATTGGTTTGTTTTGAAAAAATTGACATGTTTTCACTCTACGTAGGGGAAAGGTGCCCATATTGAACCAGTATTACAATTTAATTTTTTTTGCCACTTAACTATGCCCTCCCATTTACCTACCCCCCCC
>CABEEJ010004536.1:51704-62761 GCA_901482245.1 Timema douglasi
GGGGGGATTTCTTATCAAAATTATTGTCTGGGACTTAAACTCATTTAAACTTTAACTTTGAAAGGTTTCACACAGCTTGTTGCAAATGCAGTCGCTTTTCTGTCTCCTTATGCGAGGTTTAATTCAATTAGTCTGTGCTATTTCTCTTTAATTGTATATCTAATTTAATGAATGTATTTCAGGCCACGCTGTGGCAAACCTTGCGTCTCGGGCTTACCATCCGTTCTCTCTTGATATCTTTCGCTTATGTTTAATATTTGCAGTTATCTAGTTAACTGTTCAAACGAAGAGCACAGGGCAATAGTAGGTTAGTTTGGGACTTGGTCCTAAGATAGATTCTTGCATTATTACCGTTCAACATTATGTTGGTTTCTTTTGGTTTGAAGGCGCGTATTTATTTTTCTTGTTATTATTACCAAAGTTTAAATGTGTGTTAGGGGCTACGATGAAATATCGTTTTTTGCACTTATTACTCATGCTAAAGGAACTATAAACTTCTTACCTCTCTGTAAGGGCTATGTAAATATCAAATTTATCATGATTATTGCGTTTTGCTTGAAGGTGCGTGTTAGGGTGATTTCCCATATTAGTTCTGTTAATTAATGTAGAAATATTATATAGGAGTAATAACGGAGTTATTGCTTTTCTCTCTAAATGCGCGGGGTATTCAAACGTTGAACCATAGACTTCCATGATGACAATTAATATGTGTTGTATCGATTACTAGCTAATTACTATACATTTCTTTTTCTATTTTCAGGTATTGTAAGGTCTATTAATTCCATTATCTAAATTGAGTTTTTTATATATCTGAGAGGATAAGCGCTTCACACCATGATTGTCAGGTAAACTTCTTAACTGATTTCCCCGTCACGCTTCCTAATATTTTAACAAGAGGTTTACATCCTATTTGACAATCTTGACTCAACTAAATGGTCTCTTATTCTGAAAATTGAAAAATGACACCTCAACATGGGAATCAAACCGGTACTTTTGGTTTAGTACGCCACTGCTCTTACCACTGAGCTATCTAGGAATCAGATATCTTAAATGGAGTAATCCTCACTAAGAACATAACAAATAGCATTGGCTTAAATGGTCTCTTCCTTCACATGCGCTTATATCAGGTTGAAAAAATGTATTGAGGGGTATAAAGCTACATCTAACTAGAGATGTGAGACGGTAAATTTTCAAATAGTGTTTCTATAAAATAATTTCAACTGATTAGATGGAATTATAGTGTAATTGAGATATGGATATCCCAAATGTCAATGTTTATACTCAAGATTAGTTTTTCCTAAAGTCGTTAACACCAGAAACATCATCAAACGAGCTTCGGTTGCCGCACAGTCTAACGCGCTACTCTAGCAATAGACTAAACTGCCGATGACAAGGAGATCAGCGTTCGATACCAGTTGGTTGGGCGGTTTTACTTAATTTTTCACTCTCACGGGTTAAATTCCTCTAAATTCAACCTTCCTCATCCTTAATACAGTAATTAGTATAAAGGTGTACAACCAGAAAGGTTAGTAAGACGCGGTGCTAAAAAAAAGTAGAAAAGAAACAACTGAATCCAAGCCTTTATAGTCCCGTTAAGTTCATAAATCATACATCAATTTTTTTTATCAACAATAGGTTTGTTAAAATAATTTTAAGGTCGGCCCGACATTTATCTCCCCCTTGCCTCCTATTCTTTGTGCTGCTTAACTACCCCTCCCCATTCCCCCTTGTAACATACTATATTAAAAGTATAATAGGCTCTACGTGCCACTGTTACAATTTAACCCCACCCCTGCAGAAAATTTTCATCTCTACATTTAACATATTCAAATAATTTAAGCCATTTGAGCGAATTACCATAATTTTTTTACCATGAACGATTCCCCTTAAGCTCTTCTTCTTCCTACTGGCACACTTCTATTGTTATCCTACCAATAAAATCAAAGTAGACGTTGAACGTTATCCTTGTGGTCCAACCAAGAATGTTGAATTTTACCCTGAAAATCTAGAAGCTGCCTGTGGCACTATATAAAAGTTCCTTTCATTAAATATTATTTTATCCTAAATCGTTTCTCACTCGTCTCCACACCATCAGTGAAAATATAAAGGTGACTTATTTTTGATACTTTAATTGTTTGTAAATTCAAACACTTCTCTTGGTTATAGTATCAACCCAAAAGACAAGGGTAATTGACAGCTTAAAATTGGAACTCTTTCATGCAATGAACCCAGGATCAGCCCCCCAATAGTGTATGTGTGTGGGGAACTTTCATTTCTTGACTTCCAACATTTTGTCTTAAATCGTTACAAACCCTCACCAGAATGTTATTTCATATTTTGGGAGCTTGTAACATCGTAAAAAAGTTCATATAAACATGGAGATATAGCTGTTTGAAATTGGTGCATGAAAAGCCACCGAGAGGTATTTAAGAATAAATGTAATTGTTTGTGTTTATTGAATAATACCAAACACAAATAATTGACAAATAGTTCCAATGCTAACTTAAATGCATTTTGCAACTTATAGGATAATAGTATGTGTTCTTCTTAGGTCATCTTGGCGTTCTTTTAAGCACCGTTGGCAGTATTCTCTACAAGCACCAATAGGCCTTTTATTACAAAAAACGTAAGCAAACACGATATCGGCATATTCATTGTGTGTAAAGATGTGCAGCATTATTAACAACACTTCTAATATCAAAAAGTGTCAGCCTATAATTGCTTCTTGGTCATAATCGATTCATAAAGCTGTGCGCTAGTCATCTGATTAAGAGAGTTGCACATGTATCAAATTTGTACAACTCATTCATAAAGCTGTTTCTCCACAACAATTGAGAATTGGACACATGTTTATATGAAATTTTTATTAATCAGAATATTTGATACTACAACCTCCCAGAATATTTTCCAATACTCCTAAAACACCCTGTTTGTAATTATCATTTAATTTTGTGTTGTAATGTATGCAGTAACATTCATGCTAGGAGAGGGTTAAATATTGTAATATTTCTGCCTTTAGGTTTAAGACAGTAAGGTTCAATTCTTAGGGGTCTCAGTAGGGAAAATTTTGTATTTCTTTAGCGATTCATCTCATGATTATCTTAAACTAAGACCACACAGAAACACATTTTGATTAATAAGCCGCATCAAGCTTTTTTGAGTCAAAAGTCGAATATAGACACTTATCGCAGCAGTTTCTAAATTCCCTGTATTGTGGGACACTTAAAGGACAGAAAAAACTTCCAGTGCATCTTGGGAAGAGGTCAACAATAAAATAAACAATTGTGACTGTAAATATCCTATATTTGTATATTTTATTGAACAACATTTACTTCACTGTATGAATGCCTTGTGTGTGAGTGCAGAAATGCATGTAAATAATTCAAAACTATCAAATTACTACTGTAACAAGAGTAAGTGTTTAACCCGAACGGGTAGTAAGACGTGGTGCTAACTAAAAGAATATGAATAATAAAAAACAAAAGTAATAAAACACTAGTGACACACACTTGTGGGCGAGTGGACTAACTTCAAGCTCATATAGAGTCAAAAATCATGTGAATATAAAATCAAATAAATCACACTAAAAATACAGGAACATTTACAATTTTAGTTTTTACTGCCTATGAATTTAATAAGAGTTGAAATAAAAACTGTTCAAAAAAGTTCTTAGTTTCAGGTTTTACTTAATGTAGATCGTATGCTCCCAAAGTGATGAATACAACGCTTTGAATCACTTCCATACAGCTTAGACTTCAGAGCACAATAATATTTACCAAATCAAGTTGATTTCAAAATTGAATAAACTCTCCAACCTTAGCTTATTGATTAATATTTATTTAATTTAAGGGGTGTATAAAATTCCACGTTTTTGATATGAAGCGAAGCTGATTCGAACTATATGAAATATACCAGATCTAAGTTTGAATAATTTTTATGTTTATATAGGAATAATATATAATTTTGTACAAATTGTATAGCCTTAGATACTAAATATCATTCACAAAATATGTTATTGAAAGAATGTTCAACACATCTTGAGCTTAGCTGATGAATCAACTAAACGTGATAACATGCACTTCAATAATTGCAGATTTTTGTCATGTGAACATTAATTTGTAATTTAAATAACAGTATAGGATAACCAAATTTGAACATAAGTATGTAGTTTAGTCTTCAAAATTTTTATCGGCAAAACTCGTGGTAGTCAAAGCCAATGTTATTTTTAAAGAGCAAAGCCAAAGGTAAGGAATATTCAAAGCGAAGTCGAAGTTTTCAAAGCTTTGTACATACCCCTATCTGATTTATATTCCACATTATCATTTAATAACATTGTTTAGCACTACATAAACATCTCTGTTAAAGGATGAAAGGGTTGGATCTAGTACTCTTCTTTCTGCGAGATGTCTGAGGCTTGACTGGTGTGGGTTGGTTCTCCTTGTCCTCAGGGCTGCGAGCCAGTTGACGAGGTGTCAGCCTGGTTGCAGTGCTACTTTCTACAAGTGGCAGCATTTTTGGTGTGTCCTCATCTTGGGGGGAATCCACAAACACGCGGATCTTAGGCCGCGGGTTCTTTTTGGTGTTGGTAGTGGACAGCGTGGTGGTTATACTACGTCCTCTAGGGGTGATGGTTTTGATGCCAATGTTACAAGGAATCGTGTGTTTACTTTTAGAAGCAAGTTTAATTGCTGCAGGAGTTTGTCTCACATATATACTTTCCTTCTGTGTTTCTTGATTAACCTTGTGTCTCAAACATCCCTCCTTATTCTGCCCCGGTTGAACATCAGTTTCTTTCTGAGACCTTTTGTTAATTCTCTGACTGGTACACGCTCTTTCTTTTTTCTGTTTCATATCTACCCGAGAACAATTCCTGGGTGAGAGAGAGAAATTACACTGGTCATCAGAGCTAGAGCTTTTACCAAGGACCAACCTCTTCTCTTTCTTCTTCCCATCAGACTGCCAGGAGGTGCAGGATGCAGATTGGCCACCTGGAGGGGTCATTTTGTACGAGTCTTCACTCGAGTTGCTGGGGAACTTCAGGGCCTTCTTGACAGCGGGGTTTATTGTAAATGTTTGGCTATCAGGGAATTCTAAACCATCTGATATGGTTTTACTAGCAATCTTCTTTGAACCAATTTTACCAATCCTTGTAGCAGTGCTACGCTTTGACAACATAGGGTTAGGGTTGGGCCCATTCTCGTTTGTTGGCGATTCTAAATCTGGGCTTGAAAATTTACTGTTATTGTTTGTTCCAGTTTTAGCGAGGCGTGAAGCAATTGGCACAAGATCTCTAGTTATCGCTGCTGTTCTGCTTGATCTCCTCATAATCCTGGGTTTAGGTGGCAAAGTGGCAGAACTCAAATTCATTGGCGAACCTAGGCTTGACAGCGTTTTGCTCCTATTTGTATTTCCTCGAGAACTTGAGGCAGTTTTCGCACAGGAAGTGGCCTTCCTTGTGGTCTTGTGTGGGATGTCAATGGTAGGTGGGGATTTAAAGACATCATCTTCCATGTCATCATAGGCGTCAAAGATAGGCGCAGTTGATGCTGACTTATAGGTTGAGAGTCGCACTCTCAGTTTGGGAGGCGGCGGCCTCCATGGTGTGATGTCTACAGCTTCTGAAGATTCCTTGCTGGGCAGGTCAGAGAAGAGCAGACGCCTGGCCATAGGTGTTCGAACGCTGTTTGAGATTTCAAGTGGAGGCACTTTGATCTCAGGACATTCTTCAGCCATCCCTGTAATAATCAAAATAACACAACACATTAGCCCTTGTCCATAGCCAAACTTTAAGGGGTTATTCAATGAGTATTCCTTGTTGAGATACTTTAGTTCAGATCCTGGTGGGATCAAAAATATGTTTATGTAGAGCAAAAAACAAGCAATATACAAATGACTTAGCATTTACTAGAAATGAAAACGATGGAAACTTGAAAAGATAAAGTCCAACTTATGTTTTTGGAGGTTCACTGAAACCTTTTATCATGGGTTTGTATAAATTTTATATCCTCAAGCTTTTACTACAACAGGCAGCTTATTCAGGTGTAGACTAAACTAAGTGGCTGACTGTTTTACTTTTATGCGTCACTAAGGGGTGAGACTATAAAGCTCATTCAACTGACAAAACTTCTCCACTGCACTAAACTAAACCAGAACGGCGAATAAAAAGTCAGACAGCAATGCATTCTTATCAAGATCAATAAGCAACAAAAGACATCTATGCAGTTTAATCTTTACCCAGTGAAACTGCTTATATAAATAAAAGGATTTTTTTTCCCCACTACATTTCACTAGCTGTTTGGGCTAATGTGTTAGGAATGAATAAGGTTGAATTTAGAGGGAGTGTACCTGCATTTGTGTGTAAAAGAGAGAGAGAGGAGAGAGAGGGGTGTACCTGCATTTGTGTGTAAAAGAGAGAGAGGATAGTGAGCAAGAGGGGGGTGGGGCGGAGAGAGAGTAAAAACAGTTTAGAAAAAACACTCAACGCACCTGACTGGGATTAGAACCCTGATTTCCCCATCAGCAGCAATCAAGTCAATTGCAACAGTGATGTTTCAGACCATCCAACCACTAAAGCAGGTGAAGTATCAAAATATTGTTTTCTACTGGATTTTCAAGATCAGTGAACCTCTAGAGTTAAACTGGGATCCTTGTTTTTAAATTACCCTTCATTTCCTTCCAGGTGCCAAAGACCCTATGCAATCAATAAATTAACAAGCTAATTAAATAACATTTTAAAATCACACTCCTCCCTGATGAGTTCTGATAGAATGTAACCTAGGTCAAGGGATTGGGCGGTGACGATCTACTTTCTTTAAGAGGCAACCAGTCAAATGGCAGCAATGTAAAGTGTGAACTGTGTTCTTTACATTATAAAAGCCATATTGTGTTCGTCCCTTTTATATGTTTACATCCACCTTTCATATACCTTCTTCCAAATATAATACAAATTATTATTAGTAAGCCTGTGCACTATCTCTAAATAATGAAAGATAAATTGGATATTGGTGAAATTTGACTTTGATTCAAATTCACTACTAGCTTTGTCCAACACTGATAAGGTGTTTGTAGTTAAGTCAAATCCACTTTATCTTAAATACAAATCTGAGTCTTGGGAAATATAATAAAGATGAGAGGTTAACTTTCCCAAATTGGTATGCTTTGTTTTCTCTCCGATTATGATTTTTGTTTATATTAAATCTTTAATTACTGTAGAGACTAGACATAGTATTTTTTTGTTGCTTACTTTCATTAAGGTAGTAGTAGTAGTAGTAGTAGTAGTAGTTTAATAAGTTGTATAGTGGCGCCTAGCTCAGCTGAAGGTTAATTTTGTTGGTCAGCTGACCCTAATGTGTACAATGCTTTTAGTGTGTTCTAAAATGGATTTAGATATAGCCTTCATGTATAACTGATTATAGCTTGTATTTATGTAAAGGAGACGTCTGTAACCAATAAACCGTTTTATGGAAGTTAATTTGTATGTGATATAATAAAACATGGTGCAGTCAGTAGTGTCTGCAGTGAATTTTCTGTGATTCAAATGTGTGGATACGACTATCTCGTCCTCTAAAGAAGCAATTATTAAAATGGAGTTTAATAAACCAAAGTCACTTAATTTTGCAAGAGACTTGGAGAAGAATTTCGATGAATTACAAGAAGAAGTCATGGACTATTTCAAGGCAACAGAGACTGGAACAAAATCTGTGGGCGTGAAAATAGCTAGGCTAAGAAACCTATTAGGACGAGATGCTGTCAGACTTTATAAAACCTTAACTACCATCAAATCTGGAGAAGAAATAGTATTGCCTGTTCTTAAATCTCACTGTATTCTGAAGAAGAATGAAACCATCATTTGGTTCAATTTAACAGGAAACAATGTCTCGGTGAACCATTTGAAAACTTCTACGCAGAACTCAGAGCTCTTGCCACGTCTTGTGAATTTGGTGACCAGGAGGATAAATTATTGTGTGCACAAATAATATTGGGTCTGAGCTCAGAGTCAATAAAATAACACCTTCTTAGGGAGGACACTACCCTACAAAAAGTTGTGGAATATTGCAAATCAGTGGAGCTAGCAGACAAAAACTTGAACACCATTGAAGATGGAGGGGCATACTGGCAGGGTGATGTATTTAAAGTTGGTAGAAAAATAACCCTCCCAAGTGCAGAATCGGTGCCACATTTAGAAAACATAACAATCAAGAAGTTGGAACAATCTACAGCAGACTGAACCGTTACGTCCTGACCCCAAAGAAAATCTTGGTGTGCCAAGAAACAAGTTTAGTGAAAAGTTTGTTAGAAAAGCATGTTATCGATGTAGTTATGACCATAAAAACCAGCCATGTCCCACAATTAATAAGCAATGTAATTGATGCTGAGGTATGAACTATTATGCCAGAAATTGTGTTGCTACAAATAGTTTTTCTAGTGGTCGTAGTGCTTATTACTGAAGGTTTCAGGTTATTCAGATATAGGTTCTCTTTCAATTATAAATTCTGTAAATACCAATTGTCATTGGTGCACATAATTACTAATTAACTGCAAACCTGTACTTTTCAAATTAGACACAGGGCCAGAAGTTAACATCTTTCTTTTAAGGTATTTGCACTCCATTGGACCAGATTAAAGTTCTAGGCTAAGTGCTCCTAAAACTCATATTGAAGCTTTTGGGGGTTTTGAGATTGCACCTGTTGGTGAAATTTGCCTTCCTGTTGTCTATGAAAACAAAATACACAGCTTGGTGTTTACTATTGTCAATTCAGTTAAGGCTGCATGCTTACTTAGCCTTTTATCTTGTGTGAATCTCAATTTCATTACAAAAAAATTTGTTGGGGTTCTCAATGCTCAGAGTAAACTCGAATTTCAAAACTTCTGGAATTTAAACCAAGATGTATTTAATGGCCTTGGATGTTTCCAAGAGGTTCTTGATTTAAAATTTTTAAAAAAAGGTGCTATACCTAAAAGTAGCCCAGTCCGCAGAGTTCCCCTAAAAATGTTAAGTAAACTCAAGGTGTATTTAGATGATCTTGAACAGCATGGAATTATTGATTGTTGTGAAGCTGGTGAATGGGTAAACAACCTAGTAATGGTAGAAAAAGATAAAACAGGGGCCATAAGGCTGTGACATACATGCTGACAGTAGTCAATATGCCTTTAGTGCCAATTTAATTCAAGATGGCAAGACCATTTTATATGTTTCACGATCGCTTACCGTCAATGAACAAAATTATGCTCAGGTGGAAAAAGAGTTGCTTGCTGTTTCATAACTTTGTGTATGGTAACGAAGCTGTAACTTTTCATTCAGATCATCAGCAACTCAACTCCATAATTGTAAAAGCCATTGATAAAATTACCAATGATCGCTTCCACCGCCTTAGGCTGACACTATTGCCCTATTAATTCACACTCAAGTATTTGGCAGGAAAATACATGCATATCGCGGATTTATTATCCTGAAATTGTAAAAATATTCCTTCATCTGTAGATTAAAGTATGTATGACATAGTACATGTTATAGGGACAGCCTCCGATGTTCAACCATCCTTACTCGTAAAGTACAAAGTAAATACAGTTGTGGACTCTGTTTTGAGCAAAGTCTTTAATTGTTACAATAAAGGTTGGCCTAAGTCATTGTCATAAGATTGCTCAGAGCTGTATCACTATTTTTCCCTCAATAAATACTTCACAGTCCATGATGGGATTCTTTACTATGATGAACACCTATTAGTTCCATTTAAACTTAGGCACTTCACCCTTGAGATCCTTCATGCAACTCACCTCAGTTTTGAAAAAGTCATGGATCAAGCGTCTCACAGCTTCTATTGCCCAGGAATCAACTCTGATTTGAAAATGTTTATACTTGCGTGCCAAACATTCAATCAATTTCAACGGTCTAAAATAAAGGACCGGTTGCAATCTAATGACATCCCTGATTTACCCTTTGTTAAAGTTGCTGCTGATTTTGCGGACTATAATGATGATAGCTATCTAGTTATTGTGGACTACTATTCATGGTGGATTGAGGCTGAGAAAGTCATGAGTAAGTCTGCTTCCACTGCCATAAGCAAGCTCAAGCCAATCTTTGCAAGTTTTGGGATTCCCAAACAATTCATGTCTGACAACCAACCTTTTGACTCATATGAATTCAAAGTAGTTGCTAAATCATGGAATATTGAATTAGTAATCTCCGGTCTTCACTATCTCTGCAGCAATGGTTTGGCTGAGAGAGCGGATGGAATTGTCAAAATGATGTTAAAAAAGGCGCAATACGATCGTGGAGACCTCCTACTTTTCCTTTTGGATTATAGAAATAGCCCAGTGGCAGGGCTTCCATACTCGCCTGATCAGCTTCTTCAAAGTCACACCCTTAATTCTAAACTGCCTAAACAGGATTGCCACTTGAAGCCAGAAATAATTATTGATGATGCAATGACTGCGAAAGTAGGGCAATCATTACATTATGACAAAACTGCTCGATTTCTTGAGCAGTATGCATCTATTTGGAACACCAAACTGCAATTTTGGGAAGAGGGTAGTGTGGTTAAGATATTGAAAAACAGATCATATCTGGTGTGTATAAAAGGAAAACTTTATATAGAGGAAATTCACTTCATATTATGCATAGACAATTCCTGCTAAGATCATGATAGGGTGAGGCGCTTTGGTGATGATATGGTTGATCTTGAAGGATTAAAGGTAACACCACCATCCTCTCCTAATAACAAGCCAGAGGACATGATAACCTCAACTTTTCAGTCTTCTAATTCAGAAACTAATACCATGCTGTATGGAACTAGTCTGCCTAATATTGTTATAAAGTCTTAAATGCCTATAAAGTCTATAAATGCCTTGACTTATGATTCTGTATAAAAAAATATAATAATAATGTTGTATAGACTAATTCAGCTGACGGTTGATTTTGTTGGTCAGTTGGCCTTACTGTGTACGATACTTTTAGTGTTTGTTCTAACATTGATGTTAGTTTTATTTATGAAAGAACAATAAACAATTAAAGAATAAAGAGCACATGCTCGCCACTCGAGATATACGCCGGAACTAAC
>CABEEJ010004537.1:0-13059 GCA_901482245.1 Timema douglasi
GGCCCTTCCTGTGAAGATGGGAGTATATCGACCTGGCAGTTTAACAACCAACATGGAAACTCTGACGCCGTCCTCTACAAATTATTGTCAGGTCACGTCCTGATTTGCTTTCACCCTGTACGTTTAGACCGGCTGTGGAATAATGTGTCGCAGAAGTGGATCGTGACTGTGATTGTATATGGTTGATAAATAATTAGTTGGATTGATATTTTCTCTCCTAAGAAATGTATCGCCTCTATGGGTGAGGAGTGTGATCTAGTAACGATAGGGTAAATGAGATGGACTGGATAGAACTAGTTCACGATAGGGATAGGGTGAAATGAGGGGATCTGGATATAAATAGCTCAATATAGGGATAGGCTGTAATGAGGGGGTCTGGATATAACTAGCTCAAGATAGAGATAAGGTGAAATGAGGGGGTCTGGATAGAACTAGCTCTAGATAGGGATAGGATGTAATGAAGGGGGCTGGATATAACTAGCTCAAGATATTGATAGGGTGTAATGAGGTGGACTGGATAGAACTAGCTCAAGATAGGGATAAGGTGAAATGAGGTGGTCTGGCTAGAACTAGCTCAAGATAGGGATAGGGTGTAATGAGGTGGACTGGATAGAACTAGCTCAAGATATGGATAGGGTGTAATGAGGGGGTCTGGATAAAACTAGCTCAAGTTAGGGATAGGGTGTAATGAGATGGACTGGATAGAACTAGCTCAAGATAGGGATAGGGTGTAATGAGGGGGTCTGGATAAAACCAACTCAAGATAGGGATAGGTTGAAACAGAAAAAATAAAGGAAATAGTTTTAGATTTCTTAGTCCTTCTGTTTCAATTAAATTTACAAAATAAAATACATAATCATCATTGATAAGTATTGAAATATTAAGTGAATAAAGTAAATAGTACTTACAATAATACATTTTCTGACCATTGTTCATGAGCGTGATAATCTTAAATATAATATATCTTAATTTTTATATGTTCGCTTATTGTTACAAAGGGTCTTATGTTAACATTTTTCAACTATCATTCCTTGTGATATGAAAATAACAGTGTTTAATGTACATTTTAGGTGACCTGGCGGTCTAGGGGTAAGGTGTCGGACTTCTATGCTGGCGGCCGGGGTTCAATCCTCGGTCCCGGTATAGATTTATCTGATTACCAAACCCTTCCTTCACCTCTGACAAGAACATCTTGTGAATGTGGGGAATGCCAGACCTCCGCCGTGGTTCGGATTCCACGTTAAACTGTATGTCCTTTATTTCATATTACAATCACCCTACCATCACACATTAGCGTAAGTGCGTATAACCCGAACGGGTAGTAAGACGTGGTGCTAATAATAATAATAATGTACATTTTCTAGACTTGTTTAATATAACTTTGTGCTTTTTAATATCTTTTCACTATACACTGATTGATTCACAAATAGAATATTATCTCTCTTTAATAAATTTCAAAAATTATTTTAAATATATATATATTTAACACCGCGTCTTACTACCCGTTCGGGTTATACGCTTTAAGAACTAATTACTCTAATGGATTAGGAATTGGGAAGGGTTGAATCAGAGGAAGTGAAACCACATTTGCGTGGAGGGAGAGTGGGAAACAATTTAAGAAAAACCACCTCCAGTCCACCCGGCCGAGATTCGAACCTCGATCTCCCCATCCTCAGCAGTCGAGCTCGACACGACAAGCGCGTTAGCCAACTACGCCACCGAGTCGGGTTTCTATTTAAAAAAGTAGAGTCTTTGATAAGAAGAATTAAAAAAAACCTTTTTTTTTGCGGTCAACAATGATAGTATTTTAACACATGCAGAAAAAGCAAACGTTCGTACACTTATAATAATTAATTTTACAAGACTAGTGAGACTGAGACGATTGAAATTATCTTTCAGTTATCGATGTAGCCGTATCAAATATCATATTCTTAAAATAAAAAATAAAATTACACCCGTAGGGTATAGATGATAATCGACCTCGATTTGACTACCCGTAACTAAAATATGATTTTTAACTTCAAAGTTATTTGCTTTAGTGTACACATTTTATTGTACAAATGGCAGCATAAAGCCTACCTTTGAGTTACCAGTGGCTATGGTGTCAATGATAGTTTATTGTTAGCCAATACCCGCTTAGGTGGCTACATGGTTTTTGGCGCTATTCTAGCAATATAATAGATCGTTGAAGATGGGGAGATCGGGGCTCCATATCAGTCGGGTGTACTGAGGGTGCTTTTTGTAAATGGGTTTCCACTCTCCCTCCACGCAAATTCAGGTGCACTACTTCTTTCTTTCATTAGTATTTTTATTATTCTTACTTACTATCTATTTACGTACATTTTTATACAAAACACAACTCATAATGGAAACAATAACTTTTTCCCAACCCCTTGGGGTTCTCAAAAAATACTATAGTTCGATAATAAATTAAATGTTTTATCTGTCTATTAAGATCCCCAAATAGGGCACAATTCATATATATATATATATATAAATATATATATATAAATATATATATATATATATATAGTGGGGGGATTTGTGTTCCCCCCCACACGGCACATGTGACCCGGTCGGTCGTAGTTGACAGGTTGACGGGTGCACTTTGCGACACATGCACTACTTCTAAATTAATTATTTCTTCTTTATAACACATTAATGTAATTATTTCACATGCGTACAACCTGAACTTGTAGTAAGACGCGATGAAAAAAAAAGTTATAACTTATATTATTGGCGCCAGAGCGTACAAGGTGCATGGCTGTCAACATCAAATCACGAATAAAACAATGTAAACACGATTCTGACCTGTCGGGGGATTGATCCCACCACCGCGAGGTCAAATTAAGTTCACACCGCGCAAGAACAACGCGCCCGTAATGGGCTGCGTTATACACTTAGATCATCCGCATCCCCTTGACAACCGACCTCGTGGTATAATGGTCAGAGCTTCTGACAGATGACCTAGAGGTCCCGGGTTTGATTTCCGACTGATTCAAAGGGAATTTTCTCTCGAAAGTCTAATAGTTACCATAGCCACCGGGGTTTGATTAATTAGGTTTAAGTTAGATTGAGATCTTCATTGGCTTTACCCCGTCAGATTAATTACCATCATTCTCTATCTCATCGGGACATGTAACGAGCTTCGACAGGAGGATGTACGATTAGTACCCTGGGTAACGGTACATTAGTACCGACCAGTCTTGCTACAAATCAAGCTATAGATTCATTTAGCACAGCGACGCCATTATTATTTACTCAACAGGTTTTGTTTTGTATTATAATTGTGTTTTTTTTCACACGGTTGACCTGTAGTGAGGTTGATTAACTATTATTATTATTATTATTATTATTAGCACCGCGTCTTACTACCCGTTCGGGTTATACGCACTTAAGATAATGTGTAATGGTAGGGTGATTGTGAGATGAAAATGGAGGACCTACAGTTTAACGTGGAATCCGAACCACGGTGGAGGCCTGATATTCCACACATTCACAAGATGTATTGTCAGAGGTGAAGGAAGGGTTTGATAATCAGACAAATCTTTGTGCCGGGACCGAGGATTGAACTCCGGACCCCAGCACAGAAGTCCGACACCTTACCCCTAGACCACCAGCTCACCTACGTTGATTAACTATTTTAGGGGATGGGGAAGAGAATAAATTATTTAAATAGCGAACATTAAGATCCATGACACCCGAATCGGTGGTCGCATAGAGTTTAATTTTCTTCACAATGGTTATTTAGATTATATCATTGTCAAGAGCATGACAGGATTAGATGAGAAACTTTTTAAATGAGGAGAAAAAGTTGTCATTAAATTCTAGTACACCCTTGACAGATAATTGAAAAATGTTGACATCATCATGTGAAGAAAATTAAACAACTATGTTTCTACTGGAGAAATATTTGGTTGATTTTTACAACAACAAAAAATTGTGTTTATATAAAAACTACAAATACCTTGTCCTTAACTAGTGTTATACACACTCCTGCCTTATCATTGGTTCTTACTTGCACACATCTCACCTTATCGGATCATTATTATACACTATTTTGTATGAAAATGTGGGAAAAAACTCAAATCAAGAATATTTTATCAGCCCGCGAGAAGTTGTACGATTTCCGGGATACCTTATAATATACAACTTTACTTTACATCCATTATTATCATCCATTATTATTAATTAAAAACCCGCCTCGGTGGCGTAGTGGGCTAACGCGCTTGTCGTGTTGAGCTGCTCGACTGCTGAGGACGGGTACATCGAGGTTCGAATCTCGGTCGGGTGAACTGGGGGTGGTTTTTCTTAAATGGTTTTCCACTCTCCCTCCACGCAAATGTGGGTTCACTTCCTCTAATTCAACCTTCCCAATTCCCAATCCATTAGTGTAATTAGTACTTAAAAAGCGTATAACCCGAACGGGTAGTAAGACGCGGTGCTTAATATTATTATTATTATTACTTTACATCCATTACTGTTTCCAGCCTGTGGCCTTGGTCGTTTTTTTTATTCAAGTCATACTTTCCGTTACCTGCTGGCTAGGCCTGTCACAGCTTCATATGCCTTATAATATAAATTAAGACTAGGACAGGCACAACATCCAGTCCCCGGCCATTATATTATCTATGTGAAAAAGGGTAAACCCACATTTCACCAATAATTTCATTTTTGGCCATGCCGGAAAATCGAACCCGGCACCCCTAGCTCAGTAGCCAGACACGCTACTGACTGAGATAAGGTGTCGGATTCCCTGTAATGTACAGCTCCCGTTATTAATGTTTTATAATTTATTTATCTAACTTATCAAATAATTAACCCTATACCCGGTGGTGTAGTTAGTTAACGCGCCAGTCGTGTTGAGCTAGACCACCGAGGACTGAGAGATCGAGGTTCGAATCTCACTCGGGTGAACTAGGGAGGTTTTTTCTAAATTGTTTTTCACTCTCCCTCCACGTAAATGCGGGTTCATTTCCTCTAAATTCAACCTTCCCAATTCCTAATCCATTAGTGTATCGAGCGTATAACCCGAACGACTAGTAAGACGTGGTGGTAAATAAAAAAATAAAAAATTAACCCTATACATTTTAATTATACTATTTAAATAATGATTTACAAATTATTAAACATTAAAAAAAATGATATTAAATTAATAAATATTAAACATCAGTAGATAATAATCTATATTATCCTTAATTGTACAAACTAGTTTCAAGACTATAAATTAATTAAATAATTAATTATAATTACATACAAAACCTAACCACTTATACATATATATAGTAATAGTACATTTCTTAGTAAAACAATTAGGCCTTAATATTTATTGAATTATTAAATTCGTTTATTAAAATACCAGTTACCTTAAAAATCGAATCATATTTCACTTCTAATAATAAATTAATTATAATGATTATATATTAAATACCATTAGCTAGGCCTACTAACTTTTTAAAATCAGAGATAGGTGAATTTCATCTTAATATTTTATTTTACTATGTTAATCCGTACCACCTATACTAAAAGACACAAAACGCTACAAAAATGTTTATGCTTGTTTTTTGTAGAGTCCTTGTAAAAACACTAACTTTAAATTAAATAATATTTCGTAATTAATTACCTTTGAAGACATGTTAATAACTTGAAAATATCTGGTAAATGTAATAATCTGTAGCTTTCTCCCTTTTGATAACTTTTTTGTATATATGTTCTACTGTTCCGTTGTTGTTTTTTTGGGCCAAAGTAACATTTTGTACACCAGTGTATTGTTTTACATAGTTTCTCTGATTTTAAATAGCTAGTTAATCACGTATCTAAATGCAGAAACCAGCAAAGTTGTTAATTAGACTACTGGTTGTAAATTTTGTTTCTGATATGTTTTAATTTCTAGCGTGAAACATTAAATAATCATTAAGTAAACCAGTAGGTATATGTACAAATTATCTTTCGGTAAAAAAAATGTACAATTCACGATACATTTTCATCAGTGTGGTGTTTTTTTTACGTAAATAAAACCATAAAACCATTTGAAAATTAGTTTGTTGTTCTATATTGAAAATAATGTTTTCTCAGAATTACTAGTTTTTGTTTTTATGATTAATTAATGTTATATTTCTGATTCAACTGGTTATATCAGGATATAACTTTAAACTAACTAAGCTTTAGAATAAACACCGTACACAAATATATTAATTCATGACTGTGAAAGTGGAAGCCCCAATTTAACCAATTATTATAAATACAGTAGCCCCATGGCTTCTTTGGTGCTGACTGACAGCTCACAGCTGACTTCTGACAGTCAAAATTTAGCTATTTACCTAAATTTTGACTGTCAGAAGTGTCAGCTGCTAAACACCTGTTTTTGCAGAGCATATGGTTCGCCGTAGGGATACATAATTTGGTCTGGTAGCTTTTCAAAGCCATCAGCTCTCAGCTGTGAGCTGTCAGTTAGCACCAAAGAAGCCACGGGGCTACTGTACTTCGCCCGTGCAGAGGAATATACTAGAAACCATTAAATACAATGTACAAATGGGTTGTCGAGTTAGATAGATGTCAGACAAGTTTCCAAAGACACTACTACACTTTTTGGCTATAAATCTAATATTTTGTATTGGTTGATCTTAGAAATCAACCTATAGTGAGATTTTTTTTTATAAATCATATCTAAAGAACTCGGCTGGGGTAGAACACGGGTCAGACACATCTGTGCAGGAATCCGTGTGGAAATAAATCCAAGTGTTTAGTTATGGTTCACTTCCATTCTTCTATAGTTTTTTTTATATTTTCTTAGGAAGGGTTCTATCTATAAGCTAGAAAAAAACACTAGATCTTCTAGCACGCATTCGTAAGACGAGTCTTGTGATATGAAACTGTCACTTTACACACATATGTTTAATTTATACAGTAAAATAACACTAATACAATATTCCGTTGACCACAAAATAAATTGTACGATACACAGCACCTAATTTTTCTTTTATCTTAAAACTTACTAAAAACTTGCAATATTTGGGAAAAATAATAATATACATTGTTGCATTAACACTTAATCAAAGATCATAATGACATAAAAAAAAACACTGTTACAGAAACATTAATAAAAGTGTAACATCTCTTTCAATACTAAAAATGATATAAATCAATTTTAATACTTCAAGACCTATAATATATACATATATGTATATATATTTACCCACCTTGGTGGCGTAGTTGGTTAACGCACTTGTCGTGTTGAAGCTCGACTGCTGAAGACGGGGAGATCGAGGTTCGAATCTTGGTCGGGTGAACTGGGGGTGGTTTTTCCTAAATGGTTTTCCACTCTCCCTCCACGAAAAATGCAAGCTCTCTTCCTCTAATTCAACATTCCTAATACATTAGCGTAATTAGTACTTAGAGCGTATAACCCGAACGGGTAATAAGACGCGGTGCTAAATAATAATAATAATATATATATTTGCTTAAAATTCAGAAGTTATTGGTTTTATAAAAATATATTTAAAATACAAGTTTTTTTATTTTTAATAGTACTACAACTTTACAACGATAAGATAATTAATATCTGAAGTAGTTGCTGAGATATTATCAAAATTAGAAATTTCTACTTATGTAAAGTACGATCAATTCATTACCGTGGTAAAAATAAGTGTTTCTATTTTGTTTGTAACTAAACAGTATCTAGATATTAAATTTAATTAAAATCGTTAAAACAAGTTTCGAGAAGATTTATGTTCCTTCTATTTTACTTTCGGTAAGCAGCACTTAATTTTAGCGTTTGATTTCAAATAAAAAATAAAAAAAAAGACTTGGAGGAAGCTGGTGAAAACCCTAAATACAAAGTTTCAGTCCAATCGCTAAAATAGTGTCGCCTCTATTCCGATATACAGACTGACAGACAGACATAGAGACAGACAGACATAAAGCAGTGATAAAACATTTTCTGTTTCAGAGGGTCATGAAACCTCGATATTTATTTTGTTAAACTATCGATTTTTTAAGATCAAGGTGACCTTGTAGTCTAGGGGTAAGGTGTTGGATTTCTGTGCTGGCGGCCGGGGTTCAATCCTCGGTCCCGGCACAGATTTATCTGACTTAAAAACCCTTCCTTCACCTCTGACAAGACATCTTGTGAATGTGAGGAATGCCAGGCCTAAACCGTGGTTCGGATTCCACGTTAAACTGTAGGTCCTCCATTTCATCTCACAATCACCCTACCATTACACATTAGTGTAAGTGCGTAGTAAGTGCGTATAACCCGAACGGGTAGTAAGACGCGGTGCTAATAATAATAATAATAATAATAATAATAATAATAATAATTTAAGATCAAAATACGTCTCTTTCCGAGGTGTCTAGAGGAAATAAAAAATATGTTTGTTATTATACGAAAGTTTCTTAATACAAAAATTCTATTGAACCCGTTAGGGGAATATTTGCATTTAATTACACTAATCGAATTAGTATTACTAAGGAAGCGCTTGGATGTAATGTACTCGCATTCACGTGAAGGTAGCGAGGGAAAACATTTAGGAAATACCAATTTAATACACCCGGCTGGAATCTGCACCCAGAACTCATCACTGGAAAAAACCAGACTTGATGACCTTGACATTTAATCCACGTGTCCACCCGTTTCTGTATCGATATATATAATATATGGGTTATACATATTTCATTTAATAAAGAAGGAATTGCATCATTATTTTCTTGATGAGACGATGGAAATCACTCAATGTAGAAAAAAAAACTCCCAGGAGGGATTCATTGGTGATTGTAACCCCATCCTCCCGGGATACACTAGTTTAATTTTTAAGTTATTAAGGCAGGCTTATAATTTTGCATTTAGAAAATTCACGTTTATTTTTTTTATCCCCACGTCTTACTACCGGCTCAGGTTATACACATATATGATAGTAATTCCTTCAATGAAGTAGGGATGAGAAAGGAAGAATTTGAGAGGTAATCTACTCATTTTTGTGTGGGAGAAGAACGGGAAACCATTTTGAAAAAAACCAGCCTCAATAGATCTAACCGAGGTTTAAACCCCAATCTTCACTTTATCAGCAGGACAATCTAATACAAGAGTGACGCTTAAGACCGTTCGACCACATTTAATCACAAAACTATCTGTAAATACGTAAGTTCGGAGATTTTTTTTATTTATTTATTTAGAATTATTATTTCTTACTACCCGTTCGGGTTATACGCATTAAGTACTAATTACACTATTGAATTAGGAATTGGGAAGGTTGAATTTCAAGAAAGTTAACCTGCATTTGCGTGGAGGGAGAGTGGAAAACCATTTAGGAAAACCTCCCCCGGTTCACCCGACCGAGATTTGAACCTTGATCTCCCCGTCCTCGGCAGTCGAGCTTCAATACGACTAACTAATTTAACTAAATATTTAAGAAAATGTTTAATTGGGTAACTGCCCTTAACTCAGTTGTTTGTATGTGAAATTATCAAACTTAATTCTAGTATCTTCCCAGTAAGACATATTATCACCACGTCTTACTACCCGTTCGGGTTATACGCACTTACGCTAATGTGTAATGGTAGGGTGATTGTGAGATGAAATGGAGGACCTACAGTTTAACGTGGAATCCGAACCACGGTGGAGGCCTGGCTTTCCCCACATTCACAAGATGTCTTGTCAGAGGTGAAGGAAGGGTTTGGTAATCAGATAAATCTGTGCCGGGACCGAGGATTGAACCTCGGCTGCCAGCACAGAAGTCTGACACCTTACCCCCCTAGACCGACAGGTCACCCACTTTAGAAGTTAATAACCTGGGAAATTGCTTTGGCTGCAGAATCTTATTGAGAATTTATTATAAGAATAGGCCACCAAATTTCAAATATTTCTTGTAAGATGCAATTTATTATAGTTTTTTAAAAATAGATTCGACTTAAAAAAGGAAGACAGCATAAAAAATACGAGGGATTTCCAAATAGATATATATAATATACAATCACCTAATCTTATTACCAACTCGTGCAATGCGCTTATGATTATATTTAGAGGAATTGTACCTGTATTTGCGTGGAAGGAGAGTGTAAAACAATTTAGGAAAAAACACCCTCAGTACACCTGACTGAGGTTCGAACGTCGATCTTTCCGTCATTGCCAGTCTAGTCTACCGTCAGAATGGCACCTTAGACCGTGCGGCCACTGAAGAGGGTGATTTTTACATAAAACTGAATTTAACGAGATGAATGAAATTACTTTATATGTGTAAATAAAGTAACTAATTTATATTCTTGAAAATACTTGTATATGTTCATCGATGTGTTGAATAAAAATTGTTTATACTTTTAGAAGAAGAATTTTTTTTTTTAAATTCTGATATTTTTAGCACGATTTTTTTTCGTAAATAGATAGATAAATAGTTATGCCTTGTGGGCCACATAGAAGTACGTGATGGACTGTAATTGGCCCAGCAGTGGTCTAATCACTCTTAATGGGTCGTTGTAAAATTGACATGTTCTACCCACATCAGTACAGTTGTATTGTTATCAAATATATAAAACTGTTTGTGAAATAAAGTTATGTTTTATTTGACGTCACAGCTAGCCACCAATTTGTTGAAAAACGTTTGAAACAAAAAAAAAACCCAATCAATCGTTTTACTATTATATGTTTGAAATATAAATACCACAACTATCTTCTAAAAATAATATAATGATTATATATTAACTCTAGGTGACCTGGCGGTCTAGGGGTAAGGTGTCAGACTTCTGTGCTGGAGGTCCGGGGTTCAATCCTAGGTCCCGGCACAGATTTATCTGATTACCAAACCCTTCCTTCACCTCTGACAAGACATCTTGTGAATGTGGGGAATGCCAGGCCTCCACCGTGGTTCGGATCCCACGTTAAACTGTAGGTCCTCCATTTAATCTCACAATCACCCTACCATTACAGATTAGCATAAGAGCGTACAACCCGAACGGATAGTAAGACGCGGTGCTAATAATAACAATAATAATAATATATTAAATTAAATGTGATTTGTACTTTTGTTTTAATACATTAATAATCATCATACTCAAGCGAAAATACGCACAAGTCAACTTTTTTTAATACCCACTTCGGTGGCCGCCCGAGCTAAGGGATATGAGAACCAAATAATGGGGTCGAGGGGGTAAGGGGAGGAGACTAGATCTCTGGACTACAAACATCTCACTATTGGTAGCTAGCTCATGTATTTGTGATTTACTGTTTTTATATAAATGACTAATATAGAATCCACATGACTTTGTTTCGGCTGTTCATTTCCTAGCTATCCATTTACAAAGTAAAACAAAACTATTGCTATCCTTTGAAGTAATAATGGCAATTAAATGAACTGGTGATGATTATTATAATTTCGAAAGTCTGGCAAAGAGTGTATGGGGACGTATCGGTCAACCTATTGGGGGTCTGTAATAAAATAAAAGGTTAACAACCCCTCGTCTAAGGCGTCCTCTCGCATTATACTGGACTTCCGATGATGGGGAGATCAGGGTTCGATTCTCGTTAGGGTGTATTGAGGGTGGTTTTTAAAGTATTTATTTTTCCCTCTAACTTCACGAAAATGAGGGGAGACTTCTTCAGAATACAACCTTTCTCATCGTTAACACATTAGCATATTACTTTTTTTTTTAGAACCGTGTCTTACTACCCCATTTGGGTTATACGCTTATGTACTAATTACGCTAATGATTTTAGGGATTAGTAAGGTTATATTTAGAAGAAGTGTTCCCTCATTTGTGTGGAGGAAGAGTTTATTATTATTATTATTATTAGCACCGCGTCTTACTACCCGTTCGGGTTATACGCACTTACGCTAATGTGTAATGGTAGGGTAATCAGATAAATCTGTGCCGGGACCGGGGATTGAACCCCGGCCGCCAGCATAGAGGTCTGACACCTTACCCCTAGACCGCCAGGTCAACATGGAGGTAGAGTTGAAAACCATTTTAGAAAAACCACCCTCAGTACACCCCACCTAGATTCGAACCTCGATCTCCCCATGACCGGCGGTCTAGTCTACTGCAAGAGAAGCGTCTTAGACCATGCGTCCACTGAAGTGGATAGCATAATAATTAGTATATAGATATATAGACCGAACGAGCAAGGCTAAAAATAAAATCTTAACTGTCCAAATCACATTTTATAATTTCTGTGTAGTTAAATAAGATATTCTTGTGCTGATATCCAAGTAATACATTCCATGATTGTAGTTCCGAGTGCTGAGTCTGAGCTAGTGTCTGTATAGTTAAATAATATACTCTTGTAAGTCCAAAGATCACGTGTAAATCTCGAAACAAACGACTTGTCCCAGTGCTCCTTGCAACAGTTTCAGTTTGTTCGCCAACTAGAGAGAGAGAAAGTTGTAGACACATCATGTGTGTACCCTCTTTAGCGCATTACTCCGGGGTTGAACACACAAGACCGGCTACTGCAGGGTCCGTCCGTCCGTCCGTCCTCCTTTATTTGCACACACTCCACTCTTATCGCGAAGATTTTCTTTACACCCTCTTCTTCTCTTTCGTTCTCGTGGGCGTCAGTGAGAAGTAGTCCTCCTTCTAGGCCTCCTAACACCCCCCATCCCATTCCGTATCTTCCTTCAGGGAAATAAAGACTTCACTCTCAAAGTGCCTCCTTCAGTTAACAAGTGAAAGGATTGGGAATGTGTACTCTACATTTTTTGTGTGTGTGTTTTGTATTAGTTGTTTTTAACACGTTCAGGTTTTCTGTTTTAAATTTACCTTAACACACACACACAGAATGAAATGTGATATATTTATGAAAGTAGGTATAATATATATATATTTTTAGCACCGCGTCTTACTACCCGTTCGGGTTATACGCTTTAAGTACTAATTACGCTAATGGATTAGGAATTGGGAAGGTTGAACTAGAGGAAGTGAGCCCTCATTTGCGTGGAGGGAGAGTGGAAAACCATTTAGGAAAAACCACCCCCAATTCACCCGACCGAGTTTCGAACCTCGATCTCCCCGTCCTCAGCAGTCGAGCTCAACACGACAAGCGCGTTAGCCAACTACGCCACCGAGGCGAGT
>CABEEJ010004537.1:18361-31634 GCA_901482245.1 Timema douglasi
AAAAACCCCCCCCCCCCCATTTGGAAAACCCACATTGGCACCTTTGAAATAACGAATACTATCACGTAAATAGAGCGATTCCAAGAATGAATCACACATATCTCATGGGAATAGATGGCATACATCAGTTTCCTACTAACAGACACACTTCGAATCTCAACTTAACTGCACTTTTAGACATAAAGAGGAACGGTTATTACTTTTATCGGCCCTAACTTAACAATCGAGTCATATTATCTGAATATAAAGGAAAGTGCTCCATTCCCGAGACAATGGATCTTCAAAGTTTTCTGTTTAGCAGACGTAAGCATTTCCCGGTTTGGTTCCAAGTTGTTTACGGTCTGGGTCAATATCGCGATAATCTTTGATAAATTAGTCAAGAGTGAGTCTCAAACTTACATTCAGTTTCAAAACTGATTAGTAGCGGAGACAATTTTCAAGCTATAGTCTGATTTAGGTCAGAAGAGCAGTTTAGAAAATGCAAATATATTTCTCTGCAACAAATATTGATAACGTTTTACTATATTATTTTTTGTAATTGTATAGGCATTGGTAATATCTATCGGGGTATTGGTAATAATTATACAAAAGTGACAGTTACATATCACGTGATCTGTTGTATAAAAACATTAAAATTATTTTAATAATTTAGTAACTAACAGTGACCAGAATTCCTACCACAATCAGGATATGGATGGGAATTCTAGTATTATTATTATTATTATTATTATTATCACTGCGTCTTACTACCCGTTCGGGTTATACGCACTTACGCTAATGTGTAATGGTAGAGAGGCCTGGCATTCCTCACATTCACAAGATGTCTTGTCAGAGGTGAAGGAAGAGTTTGGTAATCAGATAAATCTTTGCCGGGACCTAGGATTGAACCCCGGCCGCCAGCATAGAAGTCTGACACCTTGCCCGTAGACCGCCAGGTCACCGAATTCTAGTAATTTCACACTATACACTTCGGTGAACTAACGCGCTACTCTCGCAGTAAACCAGGCTGCCGATGAAAGGAGAATTGAGGTTCTAATCTCGGTCGAATATACTGAGGTTTTTTTTCAAAACTGTTTTCCACCTTCCCTCCATGAAAATACGGATACACTTCCTATAAATATAATCTTCCTAATCCATAGAACCATTAGCGTAATTAGTGCATAATCAAATGGCCTGAACGGGTAGTAAGACACCATGTTAAAAATATATATTATTGGTTTAAGATGGTTATGTTTAAAATTAGGATTATTTGTATGTGTGCCCTATCATTCGAAATAAGACCAGCATTTGCGTGGAGGGAGATTGTAGAACCATTTAAGGAAAACCACCCTCAATGCACTCGAATGGGATTCGAATCTAGAGTACCCTAATACCCAGTATACCAAACTAGAAGAGGTAGACGTCATAGCCCGCGTATCCAACAGTTTGTGTACAAAGGCTATTAATTAAACAATCTTTTTAACACCTCGTCCTATTACATTAAGTTATAGGTATTTGTATATACTAATCACGTTAATGTGTTAACAATGAGTAAGGTTGAATTAGGAGAAAGTGTACTCATATTTGCATGGAGGGAGAGTTGAAAGCAATTTAGTCAAAACCACCCTCAGTACACACGACCGAGATTCGAACCCCAATCTACCCGTCGTCAGAAGTCCAGTCTATTGCGAGAGCAGCGTTAGACCAGGTGTGTATACTCCATTCACGGTAGGAATTACTCTCTGAAAGGTCTTTTTTCCTTCCAATATCCTAATATATAATAGATTTCTAGTATGGGAAAAGGCCTTTCAGAAAACAATTCCTACGCTGAACAGACTTTACGATTCGTAGCCCGCGTGCCACTTCCGGTCCCCAAGTACGTTTTTTGCGGCCCGTCAGCTCAAATTACAGAAATAAACAACAAATTAGGCTCGTGTAGCTAACGAAAGTGCTCGCTAATATCTCTGTATTTTCCAGAGTCGTAAGAATAATTGTACTTGTGTAATGTTTGCACGGATAGGTGTGAGTGTAATTATGCGTACATGCTTTTGGGTGTACTATATTTGGGCATTAGGTATTATAAATAATCTTGTACAGCCCCCAGCCGAGTCCCCCAAGAACTTATGCGGCCCTCAATCAGGAAAAGGTTGGACATGCTTGCCTTTGACCATTCAACCATCGAGGCGTGTTATAGTAAATCAGAGAGGTGCGATTAACCCAAATAGGTACTAAGATGGGGTGTTCATAGAGGTGCGTGTTACCCAAATGGGTACTAAGATGGGGTGTTCATAGAGGTGCGTGTTACTCAAATAGGTACTAAGATGGGGTGTTCATAGAGGTGCGTGTTACCCAAATGGGTACTAAGATGGGGTGTTCATTGAGGTGCGTGTTACTCAAATAGGTACTAAGATGGGGTGTTCATAGAGGTGCGTGTTACTCAAATAGGTACTAAGATGGGGTGTTCATAGAGTTGCGTGTTACTCAAATGGGTACTAAGATGGGGTGTTCATAGAGGTGCGTGTTACTCAAATAGGTACTAAGATGGGGTGTTCATAGAGGTGCGTGTTAACTCAAATAGGTACTAAGATGGCGTGCACATAGATGTGCGCACAAATCAAGT
This sequence comes from Timema douglasi, assembly GCA_901482245.1. Lineage (NCBI taxonomy): Eukaryota > Metazoa > Arthropoda > Insecta > Phasmatodea > Timematidae > Timema > Timema douglasi. The sequence goes on from CABEEJ010004537.1 coordinate 20,961, forward strand.
GGGTACTAAAATGGACTGCAAAAAAAGGTGTAATTATGAAAGTCGCGTTACGAAATTTTGTGACAATTAATCTGTGACAAACTAGTCCCCTGCCTTCTCTCCCACACAAGATGTTCCGAAACGGTTCTAGCACCGTTGTTAGTCATAACGCACATTCGACTTGACCTATTAAGCCGGTTAGCTCTTTGAGCACTAAAGACCTAGCCTTCGTCTTTCTTTGGCCCAAGAATAAGGGGGGTTTGGGGGGAGAGGCGTGAGTTTGTGACCTTTCGGAAGCAATTTCACATATATGGCCCGAGTAAAATGGTGTGGCGTTGGCGTACGGAGGGAATGTTTGACTGTTACGAGGCCACCGTGGTGTGTTGTTGACAAGCTGCTAGTGTTAACAAGACCATACGAGCGTCGAGTGGGTGAGCATCGAAACTTGTTGGATCAGATTTTAAACGGAGGTTTCAGGTTTTGTAAAACGTCGATGGACAAATATGTACGGATTGACCAGTGGTGGCTCGTGTATAGGCACTGCGGAACTGCAGCACCCTCTATTTTCACTTGATATTATCGATAACATTTAATATAATGAGGTCTTTTTCTTTATTAAGCTTAATGTCAGTACTTCAGTAGCCATTCCCCAGTTTGACTGCTGTGCGCATGCGCACATATGAAGGGTCTGGGGAGGAGGGCGGACTGCTAGGTAGAGAGAGCACTGTTGCTCTCGCAGTGCCAGCTCTGGCGTGATGGAGAAGGAAGGTTTTGTTTACTCAGCGTGTGCTGTGTTTAAAAAGTGTACCATATTATTGAGTGTGATAAAGCGGAGAAGGCTGTAGAGTTAGATTATTATTCTGCTTCTAGCTATTCTATTTTATTCTTTTTTTTTCTGTTTTTTTATTTAACAGAAAAACTAAATGCGCTTGCAGCACTTTCAATGGAAAAAGATTTCCCCAGTTGTCATCCAGAGATAAAGGAGAACATTATTGAACTTTTTGCGCAAATTAAAACAAGAAGAATGGATTTCATTTTTAAATGAATATCTCAAGCTTAAACTGTAACAATTTAAGTTAAATTAAGTAAACAATGTTTGTTTTTTGTTAAGATTTTATCAAATTCCTGAATAAATTTTATTTTTTTACATGTTTTTTTTCCGTTTTACACAATTTTAAAACAAAGGCTAAACATTTTCAGGAGCAGCATCTCGACTAATTTTAGCTACGAGCCGCCACTGGGGTTGACGAAGCTTTTACGTGATTTAGCTCTTGTGTAAACTCCGTCCTGAACGGACTGTAAAATGTGGTAACAGAATTTTAAAAAAACAACTAATAAGATGATTTGATTAGAATTTAAGGGAAGTGTATTTGCATTTGCGCGGAAAAACATTATGGAAAGTCCCCTTCATCAAAGCTACATCCTGCCGGGATTTGAAGCGCAACCTTTCTGTCACTGCCAAAACAGAATATATGGGCTAAACATTTGGACAGACCTCCCAGCGGAAAAAACTATGTTAGTTTGTAAGTCGTGGGCAGATATAATTTGACAAAACAAAACAAAAATCAATTTTGTTTTGCTGGTTGGGTTATTACATATTATGTACTAATTACGGGGTAGAAGACTAAGAAGGTCAAATTGAGAGGAAGTGTACCCGCATTTGTGTGGAGGCATAGTGGCAAACAATGTAGGAAAACACATCCGCATTACACCAGACCGGGATTTGACTCCCGATCTCCCCATCATCGACAGTGCAGTCTATTGCTAGTGATGCCTTGAACCATACGGCCACCTAAGTAGGTAAAGTTGAAGTTAAATGACACAAATATAGATTATCACCCTGTATATATATGCTATTTATAGATTTATATATTATCACTATATATATATGTTCAATCCTCGGTCCCGGCACAGATTTATCTGATTGCCAAACCCTTCCTTAACCTCTGACAAGACGTGTATTAATCACAATTTGTGAATGTGTGGAATGCCCGGCCTCCACCGTGGTTCGGATCCCACGTTAAACTGTAGGTCCTCCATTTAATCTCACAATCACCCTACCATTACACATTAGCGTAAGTGCGTATAACCCGAACGGGTAGTAAGACGCGGTGCTAATAATAGAATTAATAATAATGTATGTGTTAACGAATATACTCGTACAACAATAATTGCGTACACCCAATAAATAGTGACTATTGCCTACAGTTGTTTATTTTTCTACCCGAGTTGGCCATTGGTTATTTTTGCTAAAATTTAAGGAGAGATGCGTACACGAGGTTGCATACACGCCACTGGCCTAACCCCAGGTATGCGCGGGATGGAAAGGAGTAGTGTTTGTCAAATCGGCCACCCCTACAAATAATTCAAACCTAACCTAACCTAACCTAACCTAACCTAACCATAAAGAAATATGAATAAAGTCAAGAAATCGTCAAATACCTGAGATCCTTGTCGTATTTTTGTAAGTTGGAGTAGGTATTGAAATATGAATACTGAAATATTGTTGGTTGTAAATGAAATAGACAATAAAATTGATTATTAAAAAATAAAATCTAAAAATAAATCTGTATTAATCAGCAGTAATTAAAAAAACACCTTCCCCTCTTTCAATCCAGGGTGTACACAATTATCACTGTGCAGCTGACCCCTACCTGGGTCCCCCCCCCCCAGCTTGGCCCTTTGGGTGCAATTGCCAGGACACCGTTTTAGCAGCACCCATGAGCACCTAAGGGTACCATTTGTGGACACACATTCATCGACGGAAAATGTTTATTTTAGTGCTCTCTATCTCCAAATAAAGTTTGTACAGATAATTTAGAGTCATCCTGTATAAACATATACTTACACCATATATATTTTTAAAGCTAGCGTTTAAATATATCGTGCACTCACTTTGGTAAATTGGCTAACTTCCATGAGAAGGTTGGAGGAGGGGGTGACGGTACTCAAGGGGACCGGGTTCTAGTATTTGTCAAGCCATCCTTTGTTCGATAGCGAGCTCCCAGTTTTGATTGATGGCGAGAGTTGTAGATGGCGGGCGGGCAAGTTCGGCCATTTACCAACAACATCTCCGTGGGTTGGGGACTCAAAACCTCATTATTTAGCGATTGTTCGGCCCTATCTTGACAGAGCGCTCCATCTGAAGGAAAAAAAGAAATCCATCTCTGAGTCACTCGTATTAATAAAATCATGCGACACATCATAAGGTCATCAGGTACGTATGTTCGTTACGAAAATGCTTACCGAATGCCTCGGTATCAATAATTTCTATTACCCACTTCGGTGGCGTAACTAACGCGCTCGTTTCATGTTGTTTGTTTAGCACCACGTCTTACTACACGTTTGGGTTAAACGCTTACGTACTAATTACACTAATGGGTAAAGAATTGGAAGGGTTGGATTTTGAGGAAGTGAACCCACATTTGCGTGGAGGGGGAGTGAAAACCCATCCAGGAAAAACCACCCCCAGTTCACCCGGCCGAGATTCGAACCTCGATCTCCCCGTCCTCGGCAGTCCAGCTCAACACGAACCAGCGCGTTAGCCAACTACGCCACCGAGGTGGTTAGTTTCGTGTTGAGCTAGACTTACAAGGATGGGGAGATTGAGGTTCGAATCTCGGCCGGGTAAACTGAGGGGAGGGCTGGATAGGAGCTCCCCAAATGGTTTTCCAATCTCCCTTCATGCAAATGCATTTTCGCTTCCTCTAAATTCATCCTTCCCAATTCCAAACCCATTAGCGTAATTAGTACTTAAGCGTATAGCCCGAACGAATAGTAAGACGCGGTGCTAATAAAATAGTTCTAAATGCTTTTAACAGTGTAACTTTATCCATATCAACCACGTCAGAGTCTTAATGGTATAAGACGTCGCTCTCGTGATGGACTGGCCTGCTGATAATAAGGAGATCGGTGTTTGAATCCTGGCCGGGTCTACTGATGCTGGTTTCCCCTAAAGCGTTTCTCACTCTCCTACCGCGCAAGTGCGTGTAGTTCACCTCTAAAATGCATCCTACCTTATCCTTACACCATTAGAGTAGTTATTATAATGTGTATAACCTGTACAGGGAGTAAGACACGATGATAAAAAAGAAATTAAATACAGTCACTAACCACAATGATGACCGAGTATTCTAAGGCGTTAGCATTATCGAGTTAATTGCTGGAGTGACGCCTTAGATCATGCGGCCACCTAAGCAGGTGATGCTAAGTAATGTTAGCGTACTTATTATTATTTTTTTACTCAATTGAACTTAGACTGGACATATAGGCACTCTCCCCCTTCCCACCAACCAGTTCAAAAAACGTTCCAACGCCCTGCTTTTATACATATTTTTACTGCAAGCACGCACACACACGCACACACGCACACATACACACACACTCACATACACAATTTTTTTTATTTAACGCTGTGTCTTACTACCCATTCGGGTTATACGTTTATGTACCAACCACCCTAATAAGTTAGGGATGATCAAGGTTGAATTTAGAGGAAGTGTACCTTCACATGCGTGGCTTATTATTATTATTATTATTATTATTATTATTATTATTAGCATAAAATCTTACTACCCGTTCGGGTTATACGCACTTACGCTAATGTGTAATGGTAAGGTGATTGTGAGATGAAATGAAGGACCTACAGTTTAACATGGAATCCGAACCACGGTGGAGGCCTGGCATTCCTCACATTCACAAGATGTCTTGTCAGAGGTGAAGGAAGGGTTTGGTAATCAGATAAATCTGTGCCGGGACCGAGGATTGAACCCCGGACGCCAGCACAGAGGTCTGACACCTTACCCCTAGACCACCAGGTCGCCACCACATGCGTGGATAAAGGTGGAAAACCATTTAGAAAAACACCACCAACAGAACACCCGATGAGGATTGAACCACGACATTCCCGATATTCACGATATTCCCGTCATCGGCAGTCCAGTATATTATGAGAGTAGCGCCTTAGACCATGCGACCACTGAAGTGGGTCCTACCTATTTTAAGGTAGCGTGGTGGAGGCGGAAGTGAGTAAGGTCTATCTTTTTTACAGTTTTTTTAATACAATAAAACACCTTTTTGGCCAAATTAATTAAAACGTATCTTCAGTAAATTCGTTTAGTTTAGTTTTACACGTAAAGAAATCCCCGTAGTTCTTTTATATGTTTCATGACTCATGCCCATCGCAGATTTTAACGGTACTCTCACTCAAATACCATTATGCTCATTAAATTCAAGATTTGTTGCGATTACTAATTCTATGTTTCCACTGGAGCAATACTTTATTTATTTTGCCTCGAAATACTTTTTTATATATAAAAACTGCAGAAATACTTACATTATCTTGCATTTTTTACCAATACACCAAGTTGGGGATATAAGGTGACATGAGTTAAGAGCAGGGATTTGCAGTTTTTAAATCAGAACATCTTTTGGACAAATTAAATTAAATATTGCTCCGGTAGAAACATAAATTTCAATTTTATTCACGTGGTGATATCAACAGTTGTTGAATCTGTTAAAGGGTGTTATAGAATTTAGTGAAAATGTTATATCTTTATCTAAAAGTTTTCTCGTCTAATACAGCTATGCTCAGTCTTGACAGATATTCAACAATTGTTAATATCACCACCATCTATATGACCTGGTGGTCTAGGGGTAAGGTGTCGGACTTCTGTGCTGGGGCTCCGGGGTTCAATACTCGGTCCCGGCATGGATCTATCTGATTACAAAACCCTTCCTTCACCTATGACAATACATGTATTAATCACAACTTGTGAATGTGGGGAATGCCAGGCCTCCACCGTGGTTCGGATTCCACGTTAAACTGTAGGTCCTCCATTTAATCTCGCAATCACCCTACCATTACACATTATCGTAAGTGCGTATAACCCGAACGGGTAGTAAGACGTGGTGCTAATAATAAAATTAATAATAATAACACCATGTGAAGAAAATTAAACTCTATTTTTCTACTGCAGCAATATTCAATTTATTTTAGCGAAAAAAATTGTTTGCTACAAAAACTGTAAAACCACTGAAATTGTATCGTGTTCCATTCCAGTTGCCTAAACGTGAGGTACCAGTAAGTCAAGATAAAATTTACGTTCTATTCGGGGGATTTTAAAGAAGTAAAATTGTATTAAAAACCACAAATTCTTAAATAGTTCTTAAAATAGTCTTACCGTGTCAAAAAACAGACGTTTTGAACTATAAGATTCTTTTCTTCTTTCTTAAATGAGTTTTCTGTTTAAATCATCTACTAAATAGACTATTAGGTTTATTCACAAAAAATATCCTGTAGGAATCTTTCTGCCGGGATGTAGACCAAAAATGTCCGTGGAAGTATATGTAGACTATATCTAGAATAGAAAACAAGATACATATACTTTTGAAATGCAAGTCAATGCTATACAGGTGCCAATATTAAAGTGAATGTGTATACTCGTCAGTGGAAGAGGGGAAGTGTTTTCACCAATTAAACTAGAGGCCTCATAGGATGAACTGCTTAATTTCTTCCCCGGTGCTTAAAGTGCTTAGGAACGTCCAATTAAGATGCAACCCGCTTCACAAAGTTGCTTTTAGAATTCACCAAGTATGCACAACAAATGCTTTCTTGACGTAAGTAACTCCAGGTCCTTTGACCTTTGAACCAACATCGAAGTTAGTTTTGCGTAGCGGGGAGAGGGGGAGGGAGAGGAGGGAAGAAGGGCTGGCGTCTCGAGTGATCTTGTTGAAGTGGAATGGAGTTTGGTAAGTAAATTGCCTGAAATCATGACCCAGGTCAAGTTATAGTGGGTTTTCGTGTCCAGGAAATGTTAAACCGCGTCTAGTAGGGTAGGCAGTGCAGACAGGAGTAAGGTAAATGGACTTGTGAGGAGAGCAGGGGGGAAACTTAAAAAAAAAGCTTACTTTGTGTGGTTGGTCCTAAAAGTTCATGGGCTGAGTCTTAAAACAGTCTAGGAGCGCATGTGAGGAGGTTTGGCCCCGTCACGCACCCCGATGTTTCCAACATATGCCAGCGGGAAGTTTCTAAAGACGCCGTAACAAAGCCACTAAAAAGAGCAGTTGCACCCATCTAGTCGATCGCACGTTCTAAGGTGTCATTCGTACACTAGGATAGGTTGACGGAGATCGGGGCTCGAATCCCGGCCACATATACCTTTGGTTTACCCTGTAAAGGTAGGATTCCCTTAGGTGCGACTCGCGTCTCCGACCGCAGACGTGGGGTGGTGGGTGAGTCGCAGATGCGGGACACAGTGTTTCCCTATATGCGTCTCTTGATCGCCAGTTGTGGGTAATTTTATGTGCAGTACAGATAGTTTCTCAGTTATCAGAGTTTTTAAATTGTGTTTTATTTAATGTTCCGTGTTATTTTGAAATAGTGCTAGCCTGAACTTTGACACTAAGTTAGAGTAACTGAATGAATACTTCTAACATGTTGGTCCCGGTACACCGGTGAAAATATGTCAAAAATCGAGGTGTGCTTTTCCACCTCTTCAATTTAATGTTTTGCAATTTTCTTCTCGTAAACGGTTTGTTCAAGAATAGAAACATGCTGATTAAGTTATACTTTTTATATACACACCTCCTCTATCATTTTAACAGTGACCAAATATCGATAAAATAGAAAACTGTCGGCTTCATAACAAAAAATAAGAAAATTTAACAATTAATAAACATCTATACATTATCTTAGACGAGGTGTTGGAAAATATTAACATAAACATTTCACTCGTTCTCGAGGAAACTTATATTTTTAAACGTATGTTATTTCCGCTAGCACCAACTACTGTTTCCGTGATCCATCTTTTCTTGTTGACGCGGAAGGATACTTGGGTCGGTTGTGTAACCACGCTACGCCTTTCACCCTCCCGCCCACCATTCCACAAAATAGGTTTTAAACTTGCACTCAATAGGGTCAAGAGTCTTAAGGTATGATGCTCACCATTCATTATTCCATTATGGTATAGCTTATAAAATAGGGCCATAGTGTAATCTGTAAAGGCAAGACTGCTACCATTCGGGTTAAACAGCCCTCCCAAGTCACAGATGACTGTGGTATCTGAAAGCTCACGATAGATTTCGCTCGTATGCAGTTGACGATTCCACGCGTCCGTCACAAACTTAGGGCCAGTTTCATAGTCAAGTTTAGTACGCCTCAAGTGCGGCGCTACACTAAATACAAGACGACACCTACCTAAACCAGAATGGAATGGGCCAGTTTCCTACGTGAGAACGGCCCATTTCATTCGATTTTAGGTAAGTGTCATCTTGTATTTAGTGTAGCGCCGCACTTGAGGCGTACTAAATTTGACTATGAAACTGGCCCTTAGCCTTAAACTATGAGTGCAGAATTACCCTGAATACGGGAAGAACTTTGACTAGGTCAGTGGTAGAATATTGACGCGCCGGGTTCGATTTCTGTGTCCAAGTGCTATATTTCAACTAATTTGAATTATTTAAAATTTGATCCCCTTTATACGGACATTACGTGTGAATGTATCTGTTCTAGATTTAAGATACTTTTATGAGTCGTGCGCTGATATAATCGATCAGTTTTAGAAAGTACAGGTTGGATATCATGAATAAATGAACATTGAAAATTTAAACACCATTTGACTTTCACGGATTTTCAACTTGAGTGAGGATTTCCAGAATGAAACATTCGCGTGAATCGTGGACTTGAACTGTGCCCAAATTCACCGTAATCAATTCACAACCGTGGGAAGAGAAGCCTCAATTTTATCAATGACGCATGTTTTTCCAACTCTGTGAGGAATTAACCCTGGGAGCCTTATCTCAGTATACAGAAGTCCCACCGACATTGATATTTGCACATTTCACATAACTCCTTCCCTAACACCTTTAAACTGTACACAAAATAAAAGAGAAGCCTCAAGACAGTGTAAACCAGTCCCACCTCACACTCGACCCGGTAAAAGCCGAGAACAAGTGGGGTCAAGGTCATTCATTATATTACTTGTTTTTCAAGGTAACAAATGTTCCTAGCTCATGCCTTTTATCTCATATGGTGATCTTAAAACCAACACACATGTTCAAATGAAATCAGTTTACTTCTGTGTGCCTGATATTATGTGAATTGACCCGAAATCTTAGCTGTAATAATAATTATTATTTTTAGCACCGCGTCTTATTACCCGTTCGGCTTATACGCTTTAAGTACTAATTACGCTAATGGATTAAGGAATTAGGAAGGTTGAATTAGAGGAAGTGAACCCGTATTTGCGTGGAGGGAGAGTGGAAAACCATTTAGGAAAAACCACCCCCGGTTCACCCGACCGAGATTTGAACCTCGAGCTCCCCGTCCTCAGCAGTCGAGCTCAACACTACCAGCGTGTTAGCCAACTACGCCACCGAGGCGGGTTGCTGTATTAATAATTATCATGATAGCGTACTTATTTGGATGAAAGTAGGTCCATATTCTATTCTTTCTCTTAAACACTTATATAGTTTTTAAAAATATCTATGACGTCAGCCTGCATTCAAGCCATACTGACAGAGCGGTCGTCATATGTTGGTGAAGATAATGCCAACTTCTGCGGATAGAGGGTGGTCACCACAACGGACACTGCGGCCGTTAATCTCAGTTTTCTGGACAGGAGCTGCTACTTGTTCATTAAAGTAGCTCCTCATTTATCCTCACGAGGCTGAGTTGACCCCGTTCCAGACTCACTGCTTCACAGAAAAACCTGGCAGAGCCGGGAATCGAAGCCGAGTTCTCTAGATCAGTAACCAAGAGCTCTGAGCAGTTGATTATATATTATGTATAAACAAACTTATGCTTTTGTATTAGACTCTATTATAATAACAAATAAAAGATAATCTTTAAAACTTTTATAAAATAATGGATTTAAATATTGAATATGTAAATCTTGTCACAATTTAACTTACATTAATGGACTAATCACCCAGTATACGAATAACAAGCAGTTCAGGTTAACTGACATTCGGATATTGACTATATCAGGGGTTCCTAAACTGTGCACCGCGACGCCCTGGGGCGTCACCATTCTTAGTCCGGCATCGTGACTATAAGGAAAAGCTAAAACTTATAATGTATAGTGAAATGAAACATGCAAATTTTCAATACGTGTACTAGTACATATTTTAAAGGCTGGAATAAATCATTTAAGAAAACACATATATTTTTTTATTGTGAAAACCTTCCCTTAGTATTAGTTCCATATTTTAATACCCATTATGGGTTCAGGGGCACCATAAAGAAAATATGAAACGCGAAGTGCCGCGTTGTGTCAAAAAGTTTGGGAACTCCTGGACTACATAATATACTGTCCTTAAGCTACCGTTCAGGATATTTTAATGTAAATAAAAATATTTTAGTTTGGCAAATATTACGGATTTTTTTGTGTGCTAAGATACAACCCACTCTTCTTATCTAATGTATCACCTGGTTCTATAGAGTGTAAGCTCATGTCAGCCTTTTCTGCTACTAAGAGCTTAAGAAGTGAAAAAAAAACCAAAGACTCTATATATGGTTTCATTGAAAATGTATGGTTGAATACTATAATAAAATGGCGTAGCTAGATTTTGTGTTGTTTATCATACTAAAGCTTAAGACGTGTTTTAGAGTAGTATTTTACGATGTCATATTTCCCAAGCAACATAAAACCACGTGTAAAGGAAGCGATATAAGGGGGAGGGGGGGGGGGGGAA
>CABEEJ010004537.1:31713-44487 GCA_901482245.1 Timema douglasi
GGGGGGGGGGGGGGGGGGGAAACGCATCCTTCTTCCTTAGATTTATATATACGCCATAACATGAAAAGAGTTTCCCTTAAATAGTTAATAGATACACGGCAATAAATAATACATCACCCCCCTTACCCTCCAATTTTCTATACCTGGTTCATAATTTGAATGGCTGCGTTCCTCCGTGGCTCAGAGCAGTTATTATGTGCAGTAAGCCACGTATTACCGTTAAGCTGAGACATCGCCTATAATTCTTAGTCTTAGACTCAAAAAGACAGCGTTACATTTCAAGAGGCTCTGTAACTCATCTTTCGTGAATATTGATGAGAAGAGGTAATCTTCCTCAAAGAACACTTGGTATGTGGGGTAGGTAATACCAGAGATAGAGAAGCGTTCTCTAGCGTAGCGTTGCGGTGAATTATGGAAGTTTTGGATGAAAAAAAAGAAAGAGGTTTCCTTCAAAAATCAATATTCAAGCAGCCGGCGTACCTTCTCCATGACGAATAAAGAAACAGGTATATTATGATAGTTATCTGTTTGACCCAACAGTACACTGGTTTGTTGTAAAGTTTGAAGAAAGAAACCACAGAACACTGGTGTGTTGTAAAGTTTGAAGAAAGTACCCACAGAACACTGGTGTGTTGTAAAGTTTGAAGAAAGAACCCACAGAACACTGGTGTGTTGTAAAGTTTGAAGAAAGAACCCACAAGAACACTGGTGTGTTGTAAAGTTTGAAGAATGAGCCCACAGTACCCTGGTTTGTTGTAAAGTTTGAAGAATGAGCCCACAGTACCTTGGTTTGTTGTAAAGTTTGAAGGACGAACCCACAGAACACTGGTTTGTTGTAAAGTTGGAATAATGAGCCCACATTACCATGGTTTGTTGTAAAGTTTGAAGAATGAGCCCAAAGTACCCTGGTTTGTTGTAAAGTTTGAAGAATGAGCCCACAGTATACTGGCTTGTTGTAAAGTTTGAAGAATGAGCCCACAGAACACTGACTTGTTGGAACGTTTGAAGAATAATCCCTCACTACCTGGAGTCAACAATAGCTTGTTTGAAATACACTGTCTGGAATCGATTAATCCGTAATACATTGACGCAATGTAATTAAATGGCTCAGTAGATTTGTCTCTAATTACGTTCCTAACTCCGTGTTGACTAGATCCGAGCTAAGTTTGGAGGACGCTGTAGTCAACAAATCAAAGTGCAAATTCTGTTTGAGTCACCGTTATATTGGCACAATTTTTTAGATTATTTTGGTTAGCATGTAAATAGTGTTAGTTTCAAATGTCATCCGTTTCATTCCGATGTGAAATATTCCATTGAAACCAGACCTTAGATCATATTATACAATGTACACTTTTTTGTATCCATTAAACCAGAATCAGTGGGCATTTGTTCCGAATGTCAAACTCATTTAGACTGATTTACCGTTGACAAGGAGGTCAAGGTTGTAATACCTGTGGGGTGTACTTAAAGTAGTTTCCCCTATATGGTTTCCCACTATATTTCTACGCAAATTCGGGTACATTTCCTAAAAGTTATGTATTCCTCAACTGTATTTTTAGCACCACGTATTACTACCCGTTTGGACTATACCTATCTAATAACTCCCCGTCAAACTGTTAATAGTGACTACAGGTATCTAATGACTCCCTGTCAAACTGTTAATAGTGACTACAGGTATATAATGACTCCCTGTCCAACTGTTAATAGTAACTACAGGTATCTAATAACTCCCTGTCAAACTGTTAATAGTGACTACAGGTATCTAATGACTCCCTGTCAAACTGTTAATAGTGACTACAGGTATCTAATGACTCTCTGTCCAACTGTTAATCGGGACTACAGGTATCTAATGACGCCCTGTACAGCTGATAATAGTACCTTGAGGTATCTAATGACTCCCTGTCAAACTGATAATAGTGACTACAGATATATATCTAATAACTCCCTGTTCAACTGTTAATAGTGACTACAGGTATATAATGACTCCCTGTACAACTGTTAATAGTGACTACAGGTATCTAATGACCCCCTGTCCAACTGTTAATAGTGACTACAGGTATATAATGACTCCCTGTCCAACTGTTAATAGTGACTACAGGTATATAATGACTCCCTGTCCAACTGTTAATAGTGACTACAGGTATCTAATGACTCCCTGTCCAACTGCTAATAGTGACTACAGGTATATAATGACTCCCTGTCCAACTGATAATAGTGACTACAGGTATCTAATGACTACCTGTCCAACTGTTAATAGTGACTACAGGTATCTAATGACTCCCTGTCCAACTGTTAATAGTGACTACAGGTATCTAATGACTCCCTGTCCAACTGTTAATAGTGACTACAGGTATCTAATGACTCCCTGTCCAACTGTTAATAGTGACTACAGGTATCTAATGACTCCCTGTACAACTGTTAATAGTGACAACAGGTATATAATGACTCCCTGTCCAACTGTTAATAGTGACTACATTTATCTAATGACTCCCTGTCCAATTGTTAATAGTGACTACAGGTATCTAATGACTCCCTGTCCAACTGTTAATAGTGACTACAGGTATCTAATGACTCCCTGTCAAACTGTTAATAGTGACTACAGGTATCTAATGACTCCCTGTCCAACTGTTAATAGTGACTACAGGTATATAATGACTCCCTGTACAACTGTTAATAGTGACTATAGTTATCTAATGACGCCCTGTTGGACCTTTCTAATGACCAATAGAAGAGGTTTAAGGGCTGTAATATCCCTTCAGAAGACATTTAACCGGCGCTTAGCGGTCATGAAACATTCATGACTTGTGGCAAGTCGACAGTAGGGAGATTTGTCTGCCTACATTAAAGGATGCCTTGCTCATGAATTATTGAGCGGGGAAACCCCTACGTCACCATTCAACCCTTCGAACGGTCCATTTCACGCTTTATCGGAGAAGAAATGGGGTATTTTATTCTTACAGGGTTTCATCTACTACAGTTCTAGCAATCCTGTTTCTGACCTGGGAGGCCTGAGCTCATTCCCAACTGGAGGAATTGAAAGTGGGATTTTTCCTTTAACGATTTTCTATTCGATTTCGGTGACCTGGTGGTCTAGGGGTAAGGTGTCAGACTTCTGTGCTGGCGGCAGGGGTTTAATCTTCGGTCCCGGCAAAGATTTATCTGATTACCAAACCCTTCCTTCACCTCTGACAAGACATTTTGTGAATGTGAGGAATGCCAGGCCTCCACCGTGGTTCGGATTCCACGTTAAACTGTAGGTCCTTCATTTCATCTCACAGTCACCCTACCATTACTCATTAGCGTAAGTGTGTATAACCCGAACGGGTAGTAAGACGCGGTGCTAATAATAATAATAATACTCGATTTCCACGTGAATGCTAGTGCGTTCTCTTAAAATTATTGTAATTTATCCCTATTTCTTATATTTGTCTTTGTAAGTTGGGGTCCTCTTTAGAATACGTATCAGTAAAACAAATAACTTCTAACTCTTAGGACAAGAAGCGTGCAGGATGTATGATGTATGAATGTATGTATAGTACTCAACACAAGGGTTTGTTTGAGCGTCTACAGTTCCACCGTCAGCTGTAAAGCTTAGGCAGGCCTGGAGAGGTGTACCAGGGAAATGAGGAGTGAGGTAAGTTTCCCGCGGCTTTCCTCACTGAGCCAGAAGGTATTATTATTATTATTATTAGCACCACGTCTTACTACCCGTTTGGGTTATACGCACTTAAGCTAATGTGTAATGGTAGGGTGATTGTGAGATGAAATGGAGGGCCTACAGTTTAACGTGGAATCCGAACCACGGTGGAGGCCTGGCATTCCCCACATTCACAAGATGTCTTGTCAGAGGTGAAGGAAGGGTTTGGTAATCAGATAAATGTGTGCCGGGACCGAGGATTGAACCCCGGCCGCCAGCACAGAAGTCTGACACCTTACCACCAGGTCACAGCCAGAAGGTACTATTTCACATCGCTCTGCAAAGCCCGATAAAATGCATACACTAACTGACCTTACAAGTGACACCCTCCCTCCATTAATCACACGGACTTGCTGTAGGATGTATATTGAATGTTATTTCTGGTATCATTCATACCCCTGCCCCCTTTTTTCAGAGCCGTAAGTGAAACTAAGACGGATTAAAGAAATCAACAGCTTTCTCTATTACCTTTCAGAAGATATATTGCATTGTAAACACTATATCTGACCAGAGATGGATTTAAGTATCCGCATTTGAGTTGAAGAAGAATGGGAAACCGTTTAGGAAATATCACCCTCAGTAGACCCGACAGGGATTCGAACCCCGATCTCTCCACCATCATCAGTCCAATATAGCGCGAGGGTGATTCCTGAGACAATTTTTCCGCTGAAGTGGGTAGGTATTTGTTCAATTGAAAGTCAATAAGTTACTGTGGTGACCTGGTGGTCTACGGGTAAGGTGTCAGACTTCTGTGCTGGGGTCCGGGGTTCAATCCCAGGTCCCGGCACAGATTTATATGATTACCAAACCCTTCATTCACCTCTGACAAGACATCTTGTGAATGTGGGGAATGCCAGGCCTCCACCGTGGTTCGGGTTCCACGTTAAACTGTAGGTCCTCCATTTCATCTCACAATCACCCTACCATTACACATTAGCGTAAGTGCGTATAACCCGAACGGGTAGTAAGACGCGGTGCTAATAATAATATTAATAATAAGTTACTGTGTAACCATTCAAACAACTTTATAGTGTAACAAAAAAAAATGAGCTTGTGCTGTTTACGAACACGATATGTAACCTCCAGACAGTTCGGAGACAAGAATAAAACCTTCTACATTTCTTACACGTATACGATTTCTGTGAATAAGTCTCGAATATGACGTAAGTAACAAAACGCGACAGAAAGAAAGTAGGGCACATTTGACGTGAACTAGGGTTGAATGAGAGACTTTGAGGTATTGAAATTCTATTTTCACCTTAAAGATACCTTTTACTTTCCGTTTTTTCTCTCCAATAATCCGACTTATCGGACTATTATTCACTGTAGGATACTATCTTCTGCGATGCATGGGAGAATTTACTTGTGTGTTGGTCTCTTGTTTGAAATGTGTTTTGTATTCAAGTATTGTACAAAATATCCTTGAGTTTTAAAAGAAGTTATATTTCATGTTAAGATAATTCGAGGTAAAATCGTTCATGTATATTCCGTTTAGATCTTCTTTCAAGTCTAGTCATGGGATTTGCAGATATCCCTTCTGATAGATATTATCAATACATATAAAATATCACTAGCTATAGAGTAAATAGTTATCAGTTTTGGTAACAAAAAAGAGGTATTTCTTTCTCAATATGGCCCTTCCTAAGAAAAATTGGACTGTTAAATGGTTACAATAGTATTTTACTTTGAAATATCATTTTATGTCCATATCTGACTAAAGTTGCCTGCATTTTTTTTTATTGTAACGAATCAAGGATACAAAAGAATTGTAATACAAATTTACTATCGCATGAACATTACTGCCATATTTGTACGATTGTACACCCGAATCAGTGAGCAATTGGACTAAGCATAAAACTGATCTCTAATGTCCAGTCCACCTCATTTCACCTTTTCCTTATCTTGAACTAATTATATCCAGTCCACCTCATTACACCCTATCCCTATCTTGAGTTAGTTCTATCCAGTCCACCTCATTACACCCTATCCCTAAATTGAGTTAGCTCTATCCAGTCCACCTCATTGCACCATATCCCTATCTTTATCTAGTTATATCCAGTCCAACTCATTACACCCTATCCCTATCTTGAGATATTTATATCCAGTCCACCTCATTACACCCTATCCCTATTTTGAGCTAGTTATATCAAGTCCAACTCATTACACCCTATCCCTATCTTGAGCTAGTTATATCCAGTCCACCTCATTACACCTTATCCCTATCTTGAGCTAGTTATATCCAGTCCACCTCATTACACCCTTTCGCTATCTTGAGCTAGTTATATCCAGTCCACCTCATTACACCTTATCCCTATCTTGAGCTAGTTATATCCAGTCCACCTCATTACACCCTTTCCCTATCTTGAGCTAGTTCTATCCAGTCCAACTCATTACACCATATCTCTATCTTGAGCTAGTTATATCCAGTGCAAATCATTACACCCTATCCCTATCTTGAGATAGTTATATCCAGTCCACCTAATTACACCCTATCCCTATCTTGAGTTAGTTCTATCCAGTCCAACTCATTACACCCTATCCCGATCTTGAGCTAGTTTTATCCAGTGCAACTCATTACACCCTATCCCGATCTTGAGCTAGTTTTATCCAGTCCAACTCACTACACCCAATCCCTTTCTTGAGCTAGTTATATCCAGTCCAACTCATTACACCCTATCCCTATCTTTATCTAGTTATATCCAGTCCAACTCATACACCATATACCTTATCTTGAGCTTGTTATATCCAGTCCAACTCACTACACCCAATCCCTATCTTTATCTAGTTATATCCAGTCCAACTCATACACCATATCCCTATCTTGAGCTAGTTATATCCAGTCCACCTCACTACACCCTATTCCTATCTTGAGCTAGTTATATCCAGTCCAACTCATTACACCCTATCCCTATCTTTATCTAGTTATATCCAGTCCAACTCATACACCATATACCCTATCTTGAGTTAGTTATATCCAGTCCAACTCATTACACCCTATATATTTAAGGTCCATTCTAATGTGATCTTCTCATCTACGTCTTCCCACTGGTCTCTTCCCACTAGGTTTGCCAGTCAACACCTTGGACACAGTTCTAGAATCAAGATTCTCCTATTCGTGCTACATGTCCTGCCTACCATAATCCTCAATTTAAGCTGTACTGACCGCGCTGCCGCCACACTTTGGAAAATATATTGCCAATATTTTCATATAGAGGTTGTCATTAGGCCACCAGCACAACTAACCTCCAGCCGTTAATCTCAGTTTTCTATACCACAACAGGTTCCTTTGTTTTTAAGTAGCTCCTCATTTGTCCTCACGAGGTCTAGCCTGACCCAGTTACGGACCCACTGCTTCACAGACAAATCTGTAAGCGGTTGGGATCAAAACCAGGACCTCTGGATCTGTAGTCAGGAAATCTGACCACTAGACCACAGACACGGCCATACTTCACTAAAAACAAAGGATTATAATAAATTACCCGCCTCGGTGGTGTAGTTGGCCAACGCGCTAGTCGTGTTGAGCTCGACTGCTGAGGACGGGGAGATCGAGGTTCGAATCTCGGTCGGGTGAACTGGGGCTGGTTTATCCTAAATGGTTTTCCACTCTCCCTCCACGCAAATGCGGGTTCACTTCCTCTAATTCAACCTTCCCAATTCCTAATCCATTAGCGTAATTAGTACTTAAAAGCGTATAACCCGAACGAGTAGTAAGACGCGGTGCTATTATTATTATAAATTATTTGTACCTAAATGTACTTCCAATGTAACGGATGTGACGTATTCACGATAGCTCGACCTCACGCGAAAACGCTTCCACTGAAACTGCAGCCTCGAGGGGAGGAAAATAATGATCGGTTCAACCCCCGATAGAGTGTACTGAGAATGTTTGTTCCTAAATTTGTTTTCCCTCTCCTTCCACGCAAATAAAAATAAATTTACTCTCAACTATACTTTCCTCATCCCTTACCTCATTCGTGAAGTTGAATGCGGATAGCCCGGATGGGGGTAGTTATGGGGGAACAAAATAATAAAAACCTTAGGGTAAAGAAATATTTTTTTTAGCACCATGTATTACTACCCGTTCGGACTATACGCTTGTGTACAGTAGCCCCATGGCTTCTTTGGTGCTGACTGACAGCTCACAGTTCACAGTTTACGTCTTTGAAAAGTTACCAGGCAAAATTTGGTATCCCTACGCAGAACCATATGATCTGCAAAAATATGTGTTGAGCAGCTGTCACTTCTGACCGTCAAAATTTAGATATACACCTAAATGTTGACTGTCAGCTGTCAGTCAGCACCAAAGAAGCCACGGGGCTACTGTAATAATCACTCTAATAGTTCTTTATTATTATTATTATTATTATTATTATTATTATTATTATTATTATTATTATTACTAGCACCGTGTCTTACTACCCGTTCGAGTTACATGCACTTACGATCATGTGTAATGGTAGGGTGATTGTGATATGAAATGGGGGACCTACAGTTTAACGTGGGATCCGAACCACGGTGGAGGCCTGGTATTCCACACATTCACAAGTTGTGATTAATAACACGTCTTGTCAGAGGCGAAGGAAGGGTTTGGTAATCAGATAAATCTGTGCCGGGACAGAGGATCGATCCCCGGACCCTCAGCACAGAAGTCCGACACCTTACCTCTAGACCACCGGGTCACCCCTATAATGGTTCTAGGGATTAGAAAGGTTACGTTGATAGGAACTTGAATTGAGGGACAGTGGACAACTATTCTGAAGAAAAAAAAAACACTCTAAGTTCACCCGATCGAGATTCGAACCTTGATCTCCCTGTCATCAGTGGTATAGTCTACTCCAAGAGAAGCGCGTTAGACCACGTGGTCCCCGAAGCAGGTAAGAAACATTTATTCACACTACCGTGCTCTAAATCTTCCTGTGTGTAAACAAGGCTCCCATAGCTCGTGTCTGTCTCCAGAACCAAAGGTTTGAGGTCCTACTCCCATAATTACAAACTATATTTAATATTTGTTTGAACTGCCTTTGTGATGAATCATTGAGTAGGTGGCGTGATGATGCTACGCGGCTTCTTTAATAACAGAGGAGGAGGTAAATCTCGTCTAATCGAGAGGAACGTTTTCTGCGGAATGGCCCGTGTGGTCTTTTTTGGAAGGTAGTAGGTGGTGGATGGACCACCCAGGCCGTCTTTTAGTCGGTAGCTTGTAGAACCACATTACACTCATCTTTCTTCCACTCGCAGAAATATTAACAAAAATATCAAACATAGTATGTTCGCTCACCAGCTCCCAGTTGATATCCATCGCGACAGAAACAAAAAGCAACTGCTTCAGAAGAAGTCCGCCTTGGGAAGCGAGAAATTGCCCTGGAGACGTTCAGATAATTATATCGTAATAATTTACTCTTAACAATAATATAATTAAATATGTGTAAATGTGATATTAGCTAATTTTCAACGATTTTTCAAGAATATTTGCAAAGGCTAAGCTTGATGATAAATGGCTCTATATTTAGCCTTCCTTCAACAAACACAGTAATATTTTTATAGGCCCAAAACAAAAGTTAAGATTTAAAAAAAAATAGCAGCGAGCTTTCCTCTTCTCTTGATAAAAGTAGTTTTCTTCCTCCTCTTTCTTACTGACATGAGAAAGAGTGGTGAAGGGCGAACGGGAGTACAAGTTTAGACAGAATAGATAAATAGTTTCAGAAAACGGCACAAACCATTGTGGCTTGACAGCAATTGGCACTTACTCGCTGGCCTGTAGCTGGGCCCACACACACTGTGGTTCGTTGAAAAACAAACGAAGAACAGAAACGTTGTCACGTGACGAGCTCTAATCCAACCACAAGAATTCCGCCTCATCAGCGAGAGCTGTTCTGCTGAGGTTTCAACTCATCTTTACTTTGTCCGCTCTGCCTGAGATCCTCGGCACGGGAGGGACAATCAAATATCAAATCATTGCGCATGCGCTGTAGATCTAGAAGCAAGCAGACAGCTTCGTTGGCCGTTGTGAGGAGATTTGAAATAACCCGTTAATGTAAAGCGTGTTTATTGCTGTATTGAATTGTGCCACGATACAGCGTTATATTTTGAAAACATCTATCGGGAGAATTATCTAAAATATATGTATATCTACTAACAAATAAAATATGTTTATAGTCAGTTGTTTTTAGTTTGCGTTGCAATGCATCATGGGTCACAATACAGCGTGTGAATTGCTGCGCTACTCAAGCAGATTTTGTTCTCTATTTTAGGCAAACGCGTGAATCAAGCTTTATATCAGATCCTCATTCCATCACGATATTTGTAGCGTTCTATATATTTCGTTCAGCCATGTGCTGTGGCAGAGCGCGTCTAGGCAGTACGTGTCTTACCCCCGTAGCTTCTTTTGATGCGGCGGCGAAATACCGACTAGTAGCGGGACGCGGCGATCTGTTACGTGTATCGCTTTTCGTGGTCGTAACGAGGATACAGGATTACCTTTTTAGACTACCGAGTTAAAGATACGCGTCAGAGATAAGATACGAGGACTTGATTTAAGTGTGTACCCGGCATTACTACACTGAATAATACCGGTAAGGGAACTCTAGGTCTTTTGGAGAATAGTTTTATCTTCGCACTCTCTTGGTCAACTGTTGCCAAAATATATCCTCACTTTTAGATATATAGGGGGAAGCGAGTAAAGATAAGTGTTTTTTGAAATTTTTATAGTAAAAACTTTTTTTTTTTTGGTCAAGTAAATAAAATAATTAGAAACACAGAGTTTAATTTTACTCACATGGTGATGTCAACAGTTGTTGAATATTTGTCAAAGGTGTCCTGGAATTTAATGACAACTTTTTCTCTTAATTTAAAAAAGTTTCTCATCTAATGCTGCCATGCTCATCACAGTTACTCAACAGCTGCATCACCCTATGTTTCTACTGAACCAGTATTTTTTTTAAATTTTGGCCAACATATGTTTTGCTATTAAAAACGAAAAAAAAAAAGACAATTAATTTTTCTCGAGTCTTTTACAATCCCACCGTAAAAAGGAGAAACTGGTTAGAAATCTGAAGTGTGAAAATTTTCCATTTAGGATTTATTGTTAGATTAATTTTTTTTTTAGACATATTTGAACTATTTGCCCTGAGGGTAAAAATTCAGCCAATTGTATAAAACGAATGCACTCAATATGTTCCAAATTTTAAAGTTTCCTCTTCAGTTTAGTCTCTCCTAATAAAGTTATAATCCCAAATATTACAACAAAGCAATAACAGCGCTTCCGGTTCTCTTTTAACACTCACGTATCGACTACAGCGTTTGGTGGTTGAATGTGTCACTAACTTCGGGTCATAGAAATAATAGTACTTTTTATCTTCGTTTTAATAAGTTTCTCCTCAAATATCACTATAGCCATGAACAATATTTAAAAACTAATGAGATTACTATGTATACATATTTTAATTAAACTTAGCTATCTACTAAATATATAGTTTATTTTTACTTCCTCTCTATACCTTGGAGAGAAAGTAGTGTAATAGTAGGTGACCTGGCGGTCTGGAGTAAGGTGTTAGACTTCTATGCTGGCGGCCGGAGTTCAATCCTCGGTCCCGGCACAGATTTAGCTGATTACCAAACCCTTCCTTCACCTCTGACAAGACATCTTGTGAATGTGTGGAATGCCAGGCCTCACCCATGGTTCGGATTCCACGTTAAACTGTAGGTCCTCCATTTCATCTCACAATCACCCTACCATTACACATTAGCGTAAGTGCGTATAACCCGAACGGGTAGTAAGACGCGGTGCTAGTAATAATAATATTGTAATCGTAAAAAAAAATGGACTCGAGATATTGATGAATGTCGACCTTTCATGATCCATGAAATAAAAAAAGTGGTTATCGCAATACCGTCTGTCTGCACCTTGGGTTTAGAGCCCAAACTATTTTACCTATAGGGCTAAAAATTGTCATCTTGGGTTTTTATAAAGTCCCCCCTCGGGGTTTTTGAAATTTGATATCTAGCCCTAAAATTAGGGGAAAATACTGAAGGGGGAAAAAGAGAGAAAAAAAATCGATCTCCTTAAAATTCGCTCTAACGATTTTGATTAAATTTTATATCTGTACATTGTTTATCATAATAGACAAGATGGCAGTTCTCATTTTCTCATGAAAATGACTTTGAGGATAATTTACATAAAATAAATTTTTCATATTTCTCCGCAATTATTTTAGATACGAAATAACTTATCATTGTAATACTGAAGTTATGTAAGAGATAACAAAAAAATATTTTATTTGAAATATATTTTTATAAAACCAATAGTTTCTGAGCTATCAGCAAATATACATAGGCCTACTTTTTAATTCAGGTATTTAAAAATGAATTTGATTCTTATGCTCTTTGGTGGACAAAGATGTTTCTCTTTTCTCAATTTTTCTCTAACAGTGTTCCATGTTCCTAATGACATAGAGCAGTAGTTCTCACGGGCGGCAGTTTTTTTTTCTCATGGACCAGGCCAGAGGGTGTGAAAACATCATTTGAAAAATTTACACGCTGTACTCAAAATTAAAACTCAGTACCTCATAATATTATGAACACTATTTTAATTTTATAATTTATAAAACATAAATTATAAAACAAACTTTGCCTTCGTTATCAAGAAACTAATGAGAAAAATGAGGGCGATTTCCTTAACAATTTGTTTAAAATCTCGAGTATAGGATTTAACTACTAATATGGGCGTTTTCAACATGAAAATCTGTTAATTTGTTCCTCCAAATTTTTTTTATATTATGTGTGGAATGCCAGGTCTCCACCGTGGTTCGGATTCCACGTTAAACTGTAGGTCCTCCATTTCATCTCAAATCACCCTACCATTACACATTAGCGTAAGTGCGTATAACCCGAGCGGGTAGTAAGACGCGGTGCTAATAATAATAATAATAATAATAATAATATTTTATATATTTAGCACCACGTCTTACTACCCATTCGGGTTATACGCTTTAAGTACTAATTACTCTAACGGATTAGGAATTGGGAAGGTTGAATTAGAGGAAGTGAACCCGCATTTGCGTGGAGGGAGAGTGGAAAAC